>OZ022587.1:4724140-4726640 GCA_963669155.1 Arbacia lixula | reverse complement strand
AGACACCATGACCATCATTACAGCGGCTGTTGATGATGAGGGTCAATACCGATGCATCACAGATGCAGCCACTAGCCCAGAGTATGCATTGACTGTAGAGGGTGAGTACGTTTCCATCAGCAATAATGATCTGGTTATTATTACATGTCAAAGTGGCAATGTGACACTTTTATTGGAGCAGTGTTATTGCGACAGGGGCTTTCCGGGATACTGGCTTCAAATATGTAAAATCATTGAAAGAAATGAACCCTCAGAATGGTATTTGTCCTAATTCTTTAAGAAAAAAACCCCGAATGTGTGCAACCTTCTGAGCTTTGTTTCTAAGATTTAAAAAAAATCAACTATGGAACATGCTTATAAACAATTGCCTTTGGGTTAGCTAAACATTGGTGCAGACATAAGGGCTGGTATGAACAGCCACAGTTTGTGAAAAACGTTTCAGATATTTATTATTCTAAATAATATTCCTAGACAAGCGTAAGATGATACCATTTACAGTCATTCAAAGATCATGAAGATAGTGTTTCGTAACAGAACCATATTTTTCCTACACATACATGAGCATTAAATGCTTTGTTTTATTTCGATATCCATAGTTGAATCCATCCCCATCATGACGTTGTCGACCACTGACCCACTGCGTGCTGGCACTGAGTATACAGCCACGTGTGACGTCATTGGTAGCAGACCACAGCTAGACATTTCATGGACCTTCAGCGACATCCCACTGGGCGTGACTCCTGTTGTTACTAATCCTACGAACGTCGACCCAGACCTGTCTGACACAAGAAGTGAAGTCACATTGACACCAACCCCTGCAATGAACGGCCACGATCTGAAATGCACCACCAGTGGCCATTTGGTTACGAGCCTCAACAGAGAAGCAACTACACAGCTCAATGTTGAATGTAAGTGTCGTCTCCCCAAACTGTTTCATTAGTGAATGGTACATGTACAGTATGTATGAGATGGCAAGCAGTCAAACGTTACACAGGGGCTCAGGGAGACGTAGCCCTCGTAATGAAAAAACAAAACAAAAAACATTGAAGATCACAAAAAGCTCCTGGGCGTTTACCACAATTTTGTCTTCTCTTTTTGCACATCATAGCTTATTACAGTGTTTGTTCATAACCCCCACAAACTGTTTTCTATTTCCTACCCGAAGGGATGACAAGGAATATATATGAATATATATGGAAAATGAAAGGGACATGAGGGAGGTAGCTTCATGTAAATGCTGGGCTTGTTACGATTGCCACAACTAACCGTGGGATAGAGTGCATACATCTTATGTTTAGTGTATATCATACACCATATTCGCCTCAAGTAGTTTAGTTGTTATCATGGCAGATACATTTAATTATTGAAGTAAATTGGCATAGCCTGCATGTCATGCTGTACTAAACAAAGTTTCGAAAAAAGGGTATATGGTGCTGTTAAGCATACATTTCATTTGGTAAATATTTCAATTCAACGTTTGTTTTATGTGATCCCTACAGATGCTCCCACGAGTGAGACAGCCACTGTCTTTGTTGATCTTACCAAGGAGGGAGATACTCAGCTGCATGTAACCTGTCAAGTCTCAGCTGCTGTAGACGGTATAGACCCTGCTAATCCTGCCATCAACATGTACATCTTCTACGCAGGATCGGAACAGATTCACTCTTCTACCACAGACCACTCTGTTCTGGTGGATATCCCAGAATACGCTACAGACTACAGGTGCACTGCTGGCAATGATCTGGGCACTATTGAGTCTGAAACTGTGAACTTCGATCCAGGACGTAAGTGCCTTTTCTCATTTCTATTCGTTCATATTTTTGTCTGTCTTTTCGTGTGGCTATTTTTGTATGATCGACATCTGTTGTCTTTCTAATGCGTACACTGTAATTTGCATTTCGAGTTGTTAAAGGTCTAGATATGCACATATTATGTGCACATGCATGTGTGTGTGTGTGTGTGTGTGTGTGTGTGTGTGCGTGTGTGTGTGTATGTGTGTGTGTGTGTGTCTGTCTGTGTGTCTGTGTGTCTGTGTCTCTGTGTGTCTTCGTGTGTGTGTGTGAGTGTGTTTCAGATTGCTTGTCCTTCAGTGCATTCAGATTGTTTGAGAGATTTGTCGCTTGCTTCCTTTTGTCAGAGTAGGGCAGAATAGCGGTCTCCGGTCACTGCCGGTCTCTAGGCGATATGTTTCGGACGACCCGCCAAAAAACTCCCTAAAATCTAGCGATCGCTGTAATTTCGCTCAAAGTCAGTTGCCAGTTCTATTATTGGGAGGGAAGTTCTGATACAGTATCTTTTCCATTTGTCTTCTTGTATTTCAGACTTGCAGCAAAGTTTTAGTTTCATACATTTCCATTTCGTAATGTTAGGTAGTTTTGTTTCGTTCATATTTTGTCTTCTAATCGTGTTATCCACTAAGTGCAAAGCTAAGATATTTTAACAGTCAATGTTAAGATGCCACAAAATTTGTTGTCACCACTGGGCCTCGATATTGACAAAT
>OZ022587.1:4706608-4716440 GCA_963669155.1 Arbacia lixula | reverse complement strand
CAGTCTTTGAATTAATGAAAGCAACTTGTTCAAGGAGCTGCAACCCAGTCTATCAGTAGAGTAAAAAAAAAATGATTAATTTTTGCCTGGAAGCCAGACTACGTGAGCGCTGTCTTGCATTAGAATTTGTATTTTGTTTAATAATGTTCTGTGATGGATGTAAGGCTATGCATTTTGTCGCAATTTTTTTGGCAAATATTTTGTGCATATTTCGGAATGTTGGCGTTTTAATTACGGTGAGTCTGTGCATCCATATCTTATATTGCATCTTTTCTGCTTCATCGAATTTCCTGTTTTTTGTTTATTTTTTTTTTTTATTATTTTTTTTGTTTATTTTCTGCTATCGAATTTCGATTTTGTAGATTCGTGCACATTGACTGGTTGTTGAGCTGGTTTAATCTACCAATGGCAATGTTAGTTCGTGTCAGAAATGGCCATAACAATATTGATTTCGGTACTAATCTTGTCCCACATATTGAGATTTTTGTAAGTGATTTGTTTTTATTTTCCCCGTTTGACATTTTACTCTTCAATCAATTTAAACTCACGTTAGATCCATTTTGATATTAAGGTTAATCCTTCATTCAGTTTTGAGGTCGAAATTAGAACTTATCGAGTTATTCTGAGTTTCAGGCTCAATTATTGGCAAAGATGTACACAACAGCTCAAGGAATTGGCATTATAGCAGGGAAAGGGAAAGGGAAGCTTAATAGGAGGCGCAGTTTTAAACCGCGGTATATTTTGTCCAGATCAGCCTAAAATGCATCATGTTCCATGCTAAACTGGACAAAATATGCCGAGGTTCAAAACTGTGGGTCCTTCCTTTTCTTCCCTTTCTCTTTCCCTATGGCTATGCCAATTCCTTTGACACGTTTGAGCTGTAGTGTAGATCTACTAAGTCTAGACCCTATGTCTACATCATGGTCTAGTGTTTTGTTCAGTGTGCAATACGTACCTTTATGGTTCTTGTATCGCAAGGCATTATGGGACAGAATTCTAGTACGCGAGCGTTCAGTGATCGCTGCGGTTATTGTTTACAATGTCATTTTCATGTTACAGATTTGTTACATGGATCGGTTCCGACGTGATAGTTTTCAGTAAATCTGAATTGTATTTTATGATGAGAACCTTTGATTCGTATTATTGTATCTAAATAATGATTTATGAAGGGTTTGTTGAGAAAATGATAAGCAAAGAGAGAGACCTCAAAGACGTTGTCGAGACTTGGGTGGTAGTCCCATATGTGCAAAGATGAGTGTGTTGTGATGTAATGTGTGAAATTAAATAAATAAATAAAAAGTACAATAATACGAATCAAAGTTCTTATTGTTAAAATATGATTCAGATTTCCTGAAAATTATCGCGTTGGAACCGATCACAAATCTGTAACATGAAAATAACAATATTGAACTTCGCGCTAGCCGCGGCTAGCATCATGAGCGTTGTAAACCATATGACAGTAGCGATCGCTGAACGCTCGCGTACTAGAATTCCGTCCCATCATGCATTACGTTGCAAGAACCGTAAACGTACGTATTCAATATCTTCCTTTGACTTTGTTATTTTCAGATTTACAGTGTACTGAGTGTAGTTGCACTAAATCAGTGGAGTCGACCACCTGTCCTCACCAACAGGGATGGCGAAGTGGTTGCCAATACTCATGTATCGCCAGCAGCTCAACGAGTCGATCACGGATCAGTCTACCCCCAGCGCAGAGGGAACGGCTGCTGCTCCCCCATCGACCAATCAGTATGATCAGAGACCAGAGACACAACCTGGCAATGGGCTCCTACCTTCAGGGTCACAACCGATACAACCGGCCGCACAAGTAGGGGCTGCCCCTTCCGCTCCTCATCCCCCTCTCTCACTTAATCCCCGTTCCTCTCTTAATCCCCCTCCCTCTCTTAATTCCTCTCCCTCTCTTAATCCCCCTCCCTCTCTTAATCCCCCTCTCTCACTTAATCCCCCTCCCTCTCTTAATCCACCTCCCTCTCTTAATCCACCTCCCTCTCTTAATCCACCTCCCCCTCTAAATCCCCCTCCCCCTCCCACGGTTGCCCCACCGATCATTGTCATGTACAGAGGACAGCGGCCATCCACTCTGGCTCCCAGGGAAATCAGACCGAAGCTGACCGCGCTTGCATCGCAGCCGGTACTGGGGCTTGCACCGTCTGGTCGAGGGGGGAGGGGCAGAGGCAGAGGGAGAGGGAGAGGGAGGAGACTGGGGAAGACTTTACGGCAACAGGTGCAGGACATCGCAGCGGGAATCAAGGGTGCTAAGAGGATGGTGCCAGCGGAGGAGACGACCGATAATCTACAAGGGTCTCCAAGAACCAAGGTAAGGTTTGGACAAAACCCATGTTATCATTAGTGAACTAGCACAGCATTGACTCTTTGTGTTGTCAGCATCACGGTGCATATAAGCTTTCAATTATTGTAACTTACCCTCAATGGTAACTACCATGGCAACATCCAATGAGCTCTCATTATTGCACTTGTTGCCATGGTAGTTACCATCAATGGTAAGTTACAGTAACTGAAAACCTATAATAGCAACATGCCCCTGGTGTGGATATTGTTACCAATAATGCACACAAATCCCATTGAGCAGCGTTTTATCTGGCACAGGAAGGGTTTCTAGGGGATCGTGTCTAGTCACCATTCAGAAAACTGGCATCATTAAATACATGTACACTACAGCTCAAAGAAATTGGCATAGGGAAAGGGAAAGGGAAGAAAGGGAAGGAGCCGCAAATTTAAACCACGGTATATTTTGTCCAGTTCAGCATGAAACACCGTGCTGTAGCCTAAAAAGCATCGTGTTTCATGCTGAACTGGACAATATATACCGCAGTTTAATAATGCGGCTCCTTCCCTTTCTTCCCATTCCCTTTCTCTATGCCAATTCCTTTGAGCTGTAGTGTACATGCTGCGTATGACATCCACATACACATTGTATGGCATCTAGTGTCTCACAAATGTTCCCAGGTAGTAGACCCAATTTTTTCATTGGCTTTTCCTTGCTCGATATATGTGCGTTCAGAAGTCAGAAGTGTGGACAAGCAATGAACATTCTTGAATGCTAAAGTGTATGTACACAATAGTATTTAATACCCTTCTGGCTTATAATTGATTACATGTATTCATAAAAAAAGAAAACTTGTACCATTGACGGTAACTTTGCTTCCAATGGCAACTTTTAAGGAAACCTCAAATTTGATTGGCTCTCGAGTGATGGTACCATGGTAGTTACCATTAATGTTAAGTTTTATGTAACAGGGTCCTGTACATAGATTTGTGTGTAGTAACTATGCCTGTGTATTTAAAGCATTCATTCTCAAAAATATGAATGTCCCAAAAACATTGTCCTTTTTATCCATTTTAGATGTTTGACAGGTCTGTGTCTCGATCTAGCAGCAAGAGAGGATTTGTTTCATGACAAAATTTACGAAGTCAATGCAGATGAAACTGTTGTGCCATTTTCTCCACATTTGTACCAAAATTGGTGACTTTGAAGGCACATGGCTATGTAAAGCAAATGTTAGGCACTATCTGAACCAAACCTTGTAGATCACATTGACATGTCATCTTTATGCCAGTGGTACTGAAAGGATTAAACCGTAAATCATGAATTTCCTTGCTATTTCTACAGAGAGTGCGACTGCCGAAACCGGATTCAAACTCCCCCAAATTAACCGGCAATCCTGATCTCCCAGCTGGCCTGTCGTTCAAATGCTCTCCATCACCCAACAACGAGGGCGGTATGATCAGCGTGTTTGCAGAAGACATGTTGCCTCGAGGCATGAGGTTTGGACCGTTCCAGGGAACAATGGTGGAGGAGCTGGAAGCTTGTGTCTCAGATCTGTCTTGGGAGGTTAGTTTATATTTATAACTTCTTGACCACAACGAATGTGATTTCTCATCAATTGCACAAACACAAATTAGTGACACACAAAATGGTTTTACACTGTAGATAAAGCTGTATTGTCCATATTGTGTGTTTTAACTTTCCTAGAAAATAATAAATAAGAATCTTTTTAATATTTAAGAGTTAAATGTATTTACTAATTAATGCAGACAAAGAATGACTCAAACAATTATGGTAATTATTAGAATGAATTAGGCAAATTCAATTTGCCCATATGTATCCATTTTCATCATTTGAAATACAAAGATATCATATGGAATAATGGCATGAATTATTGTGAAATTTTGTGAAATTTTGTGAAAGTTGTATTCCTTCTTACCTACTACATGTATGCTTAAAGATTGTCAGTCCCTTTTGCAAGCTTAAAATTTGAAATCATCTATCACGATCGTAAATTGAAGAAAGTGTCATTTAAGACCATTTCTAAGAATATAGCATGTTGAAGCTTTCTGTATAAGTAAAAATTTCAGCCATTAAATTTCAAACCGACTTTTTTCGTACTACGAAAAAAGTATTAGTCTAGAACGTTCTTTTTTCATAATGCGTTTTATAATTCAATAAACAGATTAATCAATAAAGCAGATATTTCAACACCAACTGCTAAGAGCCTGAGGTAAAGACTATTAATCAGACGTTGTTTACGTGCATTATTTGAATTTTACACTACGTATCAATTTCAAATTATGAATATACAGCTTGCTAACATTTCTCTATATGTTTGGCCAATGTTTCGATGGTTTTGTGGTGATCTGAAAAAGGGACGGGCTGTCTTTAAGCTTTAATTTTCAAATGTGTTTTTTTCAGCTTTGTCTGCAAGGAAAGGTGTTCCTCTACCTTGATGCACGCGGGAGCTCCACCAACCCCCAGAGCTGGATGTCATACGTCAAGTGTGCGCGTCACGAGTCTGAACAGAACCTCCAGGCTGACCAGATTAATGGACAGGTGTTCTACACGACGACCAGGCCCGTTCAGCCGGGGAGTGAGCTGCGTGTGTTCTACAGCTACGAGTATGCTCAGCAGGCTTGCTTTGGCTTGAGGCTGGAGAGTCTGAACTACAAACAAGGTATGTGTGTTATACTCCATTGATGGGGAGGGTTCTTTCACACCCGGATTAAATTACGATTGCCGATCAAACAGTCAAGATAGTATGCTCAGTAGGCTTGCTTCACTTTGAGGCTTAAGAGCCTGAACTGCAAAAAAGTTGTGTCCAAATCCAAAGTTCATGTACTAGGTGAGAGTTCTTTCCCACAAAGCAAAAAATACTTGTTTAGAATCATTAGTGAAGGTACTTTCACACTAGGTTGTAGACCCAGAAGATGATATGGTATGGTATGTACAACAGGCAAGCTTAAGTTTGAGGCAGGAGAAAAAAATGCAAACAAAATGTTGTCTTTATAAGCAGGTAACTAACCTGAAAGTTTTGTATTATGGCATTTGTCTTGCACACTAAAGCTAATCCTCATGTTGCCTTATAAAGGTTTGTGATGGATCGCATCTTGAAACCTCTGTACACTACAGCTCAAAGGAGTTGGCATAGGGAAAGGGAAAGGGAAGAAAGGAAAGGAACCACAGTTTAAAACAGTGGTGTATTTTGTCCAGGTCAGCATGAAACATGATGCTTTTTAGGCTAAAGCATCGTGTTTCATGCTGAACTGGACAAAATATACCACGGTTTAAAACTGCAGCTCGTTCCCTTCCTTCCCTTTCCCTTTCCCTATGCCAATTCCTTTGAGCTGGAATGTACATAAGAGATTGTCAATTAGACTTGCAATCGTTTCAGTTCACTCGCAACTCTTTATAAGATGAGACACTGGTGTAATTTTTATGTGATAGATTGTAGTGTACCATTCTTAATAAAGCCTAAAAATATCATTTTTAAACAATCCTGGAGATTTACATGTTTTAGTTGTGGTTTTGCTAGTTGGATCTGACAAGTGATTTGACGTCCTTTTAGTTGTAGTGTTATTACTCTTTATATATGATTTTTGTTAACACAGAAACAGACAACTTCCATTGTCCAGTCTGTGAGATGATGCTCCCCACGGCTAAGCTGATGATGCGACACCACAAGATGTCCCACTCCGACCGGCCAGAGAACGAGATCCAGCCACTGGTCACCTGGGTCCCCAAGGCCCCTGGACCCCAGAAACAAACCGCTGATGCAGCGATCCGACAGATGGGCAAGACCACCAAGACAACGTACGCTGTCGTCCAGTCGACGATAGAGCGACGGGAGAAGATGTACTGTAAGATCTGCAATGAGGTGTTCTACAAGGAGGCGAAGCTGCTGTGTCATGAGGCCTACCACAAGAACCCAACGGATCCAGAGTGTCCGATTTGTGGTGAGAAGAAGCCAAACGAGTTCCTGCTGACTGTTCATATCGCAAAGCATCAGGATCAGAACTTCAGCTGCGCTCAGTGCCCAAGGAAGTATCGGTCTCGAGATGCGCTACATCAACATGAGAGGATTAATCATAGTGTGCGACGGAGGGTGAATTTCTCATGCAGCTTTTGCCCTGAAGTCTTCCCGAGGAGAGACCTCAAGTTGAGGCACGAGGAGACTCACAGGAAAGGAGACCTCGCAGATGTGTCGACTCTGATCCAGCTTGCTGAGAGACCAGCGCCTTCCATGAAGCCAGCGTATGAGCTGGTCCAGTCAACGATTGAGCGGAGGGAGAAAATGTTCTGTAAGGTGTGCAATGCAGTCTTCTACAAGGTAGCAAAGCTGCTATCACATGAGGCCATCCACGAAAACCCGACAGAGCCAGCGTGTCCGATATGTGGCGAGAAGAAGCCAAACGAGTTCATGATGACTGTTCATATCGCTAAGCATCAGGATCAGAACTTCAAGTGCACGCAGTGTCCAAAGAAATATCGATCGCGGGACGCTCTACACCAACATGAGCGGATTAATCATTCTGTTCGTAGGAGAGTGAACTTCTCCTGTAGCTTCTGTCCTCAGGTGTTTTCAAGAAGGGACCTCAAGCTGAGGCATGAGGAAGGTCATAGAAGCGGAGATATGCCAGAGCTTCCTGGAATGATTGAGGGAACGGACGGTGCGATACCACCTCAAGAGAATCCATTGTCAGAATTGAATCTGCTGGTCTCGTCGTCTCTTGATCAGGATGGTGGCGGGGATGGTGCTGCGTCTTTGAGTGCACCTACGGTGGAGGAGGAGGAGTTAGCAGGCAGGGAGATCGGTTCGGCGGGAGTCGAATCATTGGAAAGTGAAACCGCAGGTCCCGTGGACCACTACCAAGGGAACCGGACAGTCTGCTGTCGGCTGTGCCAGATGCGATTCGCTACCACGCAAATGGTCGTGGAGCACACGCAGCGGGTTCACGGCGGCCACGGGCTGCATAAGTGTGTGCACTGCACAGCTGAATTCCTCTCATCAGCCAGCATGCTGAACCATCTGACCAGCCACGACGCCAACCGTTACAAGTGCCCGCACTGCCCTCAGTGCTTCTGCTCCCAGAGGGCGCTGCATAACCACCAGGGCGAGCATAATGGCGAGAAACCGTGGCGCTGCGAGGTGTGCCAGCGGGGCTTCCGCACCAAGAAACTCCGGCAGAAGCACAAGCGGCGCATGCACCGCGTCCGGGAGCTACGCTTCCAATGCACCTACTGCGAGAAGCGCTTCACCGACCGCAGCGGACTCAACAAACATGAGATGCGGCACCGTGGCATCAAGCCGTATCAGTGCGCAACGTGCGGCGCAGGTTTCTACGCCAACGCACACCTCCAGAACCACACCATGAGTAAGCACACGGACCTCAAGCCCTACCGGTGCCATCTCTGTGACCGGCGGTTCCTGTCCAACCGCGGACTGCTCATTCATCTCATCCGGCACCGCAGGAAGGGAGAGGACGCCCTGGAGTCAGCGGTGCCGGCGCTGCTTCAGCAAACCAAGGAAGACATC
The DNA here is from genome assembly GCA_963669155.1 of Arbacia lixula. Lineage (NCBI taxonomy): Eukaryota > Metazoa > Echinodermata > Echinoidea > Arbacioida > Arbaciidae > Arbacia > Arbacia lixula. The sequence goes on along the minus strand of OZ022587.1, from coordinate 4,708,590 downwards.
TTGGGTATGCCTGCTACTCAGTAATGGAATTCCTGTGCTGTTTCGCCTTGCCTCTGTCCGTTTTGACATGATAAATCCAACTCGATCATCACACATTGCGATCTGTAGTATAGAGTGTTTACAGAAGTAGACGTATTGGGTAGTGATTCATTGGTGCAGTAAGTACTGTTTAACCTGGTTTCTGTGCTGTTTGACATTTTTTTAAAATCCAACTTAAATATCAGTCATTGTCATCTACTGTGGAGTGTAAAACTTCTTAAGAGGGACCTCCATGATGTGATAGGCCAAGTTCACTTCTATAAGAGTGACATGTACCTGTAGCTTAGCCTGTTTCTCAATCTTGCCTTGTTGACTCTATCATTACCATTGGCATGAAGATGTTTAGTAAGCCAATATATACAGGATATTCATTATACTATAGTGTTGTAGAATGGTATTGTTGATAGATTTAGAAATGTCTCAAAGCCGTGAAGACAGGCTATAGTATCAAGCTGAAATGATTGATTGATTAAAACATCTTTACCTTGATCCCAGAAACTCTTTGAAGACTGCAGATTTTGCATTGTGAGAATAGAAGTTCATGTCAAGCCTGAAAATATACAGGCATAAAATAGTTTAGGTATTAATAGTGTACATTATGTAATGTAGTCAATTAAAATTCAGATGCGGCATCTGCTTTATGTTAGACGGTGATTTGTAGTTAGTGTGTATGGAATGTTACTATATTTAATTTCCAATACATGTACATGTACCTGCATGTAGATGGATATGTAGCTGAGGTGAAGGCAATATTTCAGTAAATGTTATCTTATGCCATCTAACTGTCATGAAATATGTTAAGTGTAAAACGTGCTGTTTATCTTGGAATAGGTAACTTGTATGATATTGCCAGATATAGCCTAGGCTCTGGGCTTCAGAGTTTATTCTGATTCTTCCCAATGTACTGCTGCAGCTACACTTGAGTCTGAGCACCTAGACTAGTTAACTGTCTTCTTCCCTCCTCGCAAAGAAAGAGAAAGATTTAAGAGTAAGCATCTAGATTCTGTAGAGTTACATGTAGTTCTGGCTGCAGGAAACCTACAGTAGGCAATGCACACAAGAGTATATGCCATATATTTCCAGTGTTTTGTACTTTGCAAATCTGGACTATTCACAAATTGAACACCAGGCGAAAGTATGAATACAACATGCTCAAGCACATGTATTACTAGTACTAGTACTCCACGATTGCAAATTTATCCACTTGCGAAATTGTTGAGAAGTCCTGATTCGCGAAAAATTAGACTCACTTTATACATTGCGTATACAGTATTCCATTATTTAATCATTATGTGAGTATTGACTACAATGAAAGGTAGTGTAGCGCCTTTTACATAAGTCGTGAAACTCTGAAAGAATCAGTACAGTGTACCCATGGTGATCACCAGAAAAAATTTAATGCATGGCTCAAAAGGTAACTAATGTGAAGGTAAGGTAAATGTCACTTTTCATCAGATACATGTATCTGTGCTGGACACGTGTTACTCAACTATGGAATGCGTGGCTCAAAGAAAGCAAAAACAATAAGAATAATAAGACTGATACTGATTTTACGGGTGGCTCAGGAAATTTACGTGTGGCTCACGATCACTTTCTGGACCCCACTCGTGATGTTTGTGCCGCACCTTTTCTACACTGGGGTCCTGACTACACCCTGGACCTGACTACACCCTAACAATGAGGAATGATATGTATGAAATCTCTCAGTCATAGCTTCATGTACCTTTTCAGGAAGAGTAAAAGACTGTCCTTCATTAATGATAATGTCCTGATGAAATGTATGTCAAAGTTGTTATACTCTCTATATATTCCATTTATTGCAACCACTTTACATCATATGAAATATCAACCTTTGGATTACAAGTTTTATCCGTATTGATCAACTCTAACCAGTGGGGGCCATTCACACTATGAGTTTTATACTTTTATTTGATTTATCTTAT
>OZ022587.1:4509108-4696608 GCA_963669155.1 Arbacia lixula | reverse complement strand
GGGTTATTCTCTCGGAATCGCCGACTCTTAAAATAGCTGCTCAGAGGGAAAGTGAGAACAGAAAGAAAATATATAGGACTAGAGAGTGTAAGAGAGGAGTATTCTTTCGAAATTCCCGAATAGCTCTAAAAAAAAGCTTCGCCAAGAGCATTATGTCCCCCGTTTTCTCCATTTATCTATATCTTTTTAAATATCTTATTTTCGATGCGTGTCTCTGTGTCTCTCTCTGCACACCTCCTTTTCAATATTTCCGCCCCTCCCTATAACTTCACATGTACATGATGTAGATAATACAAATGATGCATACTGTTGAGTGCGTCGAGGGAATTGTGAACACAAGCTACCTCTGAATTGTCCGAACCCACGAGGCACAACCGATTGTCTTTTGGGCAAATTCCAGAGGACAGCGTGACGCCTCAAATCGTTACACGGTAATTGACCAATCAGATTACGGATATTCTTCCACCCACGCAAAAATAACTGGTTTCAAGCGTATTCCATTCCAACACCTTCAGCATGCAGTAACATGGCCAACTGCTGGTGCAGCCGACGAACAGGCAAGCCGGTCTACTGCGGAGGTGAGTTTCACCACTGATATACTACAAATGCATAGACAGCTTACAGGAGCAGCGATGTGTCGCTAAATAACAGAATAAAGAATATTCTGCAAAATTCAGAAACATGCACATATTACACAGGGTTAATCATGTTAATTGTATATGTATATTCTACGCCTGTAAGTTTGCTTGGTAAATCATAAGTAGACAACCAACGCCCTTGTCATTGCGTTTATACAAGACACAAAAACACCGCAAACACATGCTATTAAAAACCAATGAAGATACCGATGAAAGTTGTTGATAAGGTTTCAAGGTAATCATGATTTTCAAAAATTCACAACTTTTTATTTAATTTATGATGAATAAGTTCTACAATCTCTATTAGCTGCTCTTTTAACTTCAATTAATATTTTATACCTAGCTACACCAGATATAATTACAATGATGACGCATCAAAATCAAAGGAAATAAACCGTTCAGTTCAGTTCAGTTCAGTTCAGTTCTACCGTTCAGTCTTGTAGTATCGAACTAAAGTAAGCGGGTAATCAGGTATAATTTAATTATAGTGCCATACGAAAAAGGAAGAAAAAGGAGAGGGCATCACATAGCCTAGTCAGACTTTCGTTGACAAAGTTAATTTTTTGGCTTATTTTGCTGGATAGATTGGTCATGTTGTTGTTGCTACTGTTGTTGCCGTCAACCAATTATTACTTGCAACATGATGCAAATATGGCCAGAATCAATGGTATATATACATAATTATTCCCCTTTTTCATCTCTAAACCAGGCCAGGGAGACGGAACCGGTATGTAAGACGCTTGGTTCAACCGAGGACTGCCCGAGAACTCACGAAACCTGCCGAAATTCAAGGAGGCGCCATACCACCGTGTGACGATTTTGCCCGAGCAGGGAACGAACCAAACTTTGCCCAGTATGAGATATGACGTCATAGAGTATAATTTTCCTTTTAGTTTTCTTCTTTTCTTATCCATTGGCGCAAAGAAATGCGAGAAGTGCTGATTGTATGATTTGATACTCTGATCAAGGTGATTAAAATTCCAGAGCAGCACAGCAAAATGATTTTGACAATTATTGTATGTTATGTTGCCGTATCGTGTGCAATGGATGACGAATTGATAAATCAACGCGAGACATGAGTAACAAATGAGAGGAATGTGAAGTAACTGGTGATCAAGAGAGATATAGATGATGAGTACAAGCGAGAAAGTGGTAGAAATTAAAGTATGTTTCATATAGTAAAATAGGGAGAGTGTGTGTGTGTGTGTGAGAGAGAGAGAGAGAGAGAGAGAGAGAGAGGGGGGGGGGGCGAAGGAAAGCATGGAAATGGAGAGAAGGGGAAGATTGAAAGATTGGCAGGGTCAGAAAGAGAAATACAGAAAAAAAAGAATCAGGGAGAGGGAGAGAGAGAGAGAGAGATAGGGACGAAAGAAAGCATGGAAATGGAGAGAAGGGGGAGATTGAAAGATTAAGAGGGTCAGAAAGAGAAATACAGAAAAGAAGAAACAGAAAGAGAGAGAGGGGGGGGGGAGGGAGAGGGAGAGACGGAAAGAGAACGTGAATTGGATTAAAAGGGAAATGAATGAGAACAAGAGAGATAGATGGAAAGAGAAGAACGATATTTTCAGATGTGATATGGGTGTATGTGTGTATATAGTGTCTTTAGTTTACACGAGTGTTCGTGTATGTATATTTAGGTATCAAAACCTATCACAACCTACTTCCATGACCCTTACAAAGCTCACATGATATCCTACTTCCAGGTAAAAGAGTTTCCTTAGCGTTTAAGTAATTGTACTTATTTCTCAGTACAGCACTTGCCATACTTCCAGACAAGATCAAATTTGGTAAAAAAAAAAAATAAATAAACAAAATGATGAGCCACAAGTACAATATGAAAGGCATCTGTCAATGGTGCAACATTTACATAACCCATAAACAACACTAGAGATTTCTTTTCAAATGCAAAATGAAGTTGGCTTTAACCAGGTAATCATCAGTTTCTATCAATTCTCATCCATTATCAAAGAAGCTGAACTCAAGTGTGTGTTCCAGATGGAGGGGTTCGTTGTTTGTGATGTCAGGCCCAATCCACCAAACACAGTGGAGAATGGAAATGGCTCAGCCAATCACTGACCCAGGTTTCCACACACATAACCCTATGCAGACTGTATGCTTTATTGTAATATTCCAAATATCCTTGAATTTGTTCGCAAGTACTAGACTGTAATCTAGGATAGCCAGGCCAAAGTTCTACATTAAATGATGCGATTAGTGTAACCCCGTGTAGAGTCACTTTTCAGTTCCTTTAGTTTGAGGAATGTTTGTAAAAAGAACTTTAATGTATTCAGCGCGGTCTTTTCACAAGTTTCATTGTTCGAACTGCAAATGAAAGCATTAAGTTTAAATGATTGTGAGAGTTATGGACACATGGAACAGGATCGGTGTCAAATAGATAAACATCAAGGAAATTAATACTGCCTTACTCTGACAAACGGAAGCAAATAACAAAAAAAGACTTTTCTTGTAAATGAGCAAAATGTGACATGTCACTTGCATTGGCATCAGTGCAACACCGCATCATGTTCGATTGAATATCTCGCAGCAAGACGGATATTACTTGTCCAGATTTTGCCTGTATGTAGGGAATGCCTAAAGAATAGCAATAACCGAGACTTCAGTAATTTGTCACTTGCTTCCTTTTGTCAGAGTAGGGCATTATACTCCTCAAAACTATTGATCTATCTTACGGTGCTGTGAAAGAATGACAACATGTAGACTGTTACAACTTAGTGGATTATTGACAAAGTCTACTAGAGTCATTGTCTCTATCATGTATATTACCAGCCACTGGTAATTCTCTGGCCTGGTAGCTCGCTAGCCTAGATGTTCGGTACGGCGCGATGCTTCGTCTAGCTCGGTGAGCAGTCCAGCACTCACGCATCTAATGATCTAGCCAGTGTAGCAACTGACTTCGGTCTTTGCGTCACTTTCAGACGTTTTTGGACACATTTGGAGATTGCTGGAGTAGTCTGAAGAGCACGCATGACGTACAAGGTTTGTGTACGATTGAATGGGGCTTACGGAATCGCGCACGTTACAGTATCTCCCGGTTGCCTGTGCCTTAAACAGTACTTGATAAGGCCTGGTTTTCATCTTAGATGCTGGTTGAATTCTAAACTGTAAACCAACACCACTCCATTGAGGCAAGGGTAAAAACCGATTTGGACAAAATTAATAGAGACCACTTGCTACCAGTGCATGGACTCTAGAAAAGTTATCATGTTTTTGACTTCCACAAAACATTGTAATACAATTAATGATACATCACACCCCCTTAAAACATTAAAATGTTACTATTTACACTGTACATTTATAAGAATGTACCCAATTGTGTTCATCTGGTTAATGGAATGTCGTTTGTCTTCTTCCAATGTGAAAACGCTTTTTTATTTATTTGTATGTTTGTTTTCATTTGTTTTGTTTTGTATTCATATTTATAGATATTTGTATCATATTAAATCTTTTCATCGCCGCATGGCTTGTGCAAATACTATAGAATAAAAAGTTCTGGAGTGAATCATGAACCTTTGATATGTAAATCTCTCTCTCTCTCTCTCTCTCTTTCTCTCTCTCTCTCTCTCTCTCTCTCTCTCTCTCTCTCTCTATTTCTCTCTCTCCCTCTCTCACTCTTCTGCCCCCCCCCTCATTCTGCTTCTCCTCTTTTCTTCTTTCTTTCCTTCTCTCTTAATCTCCATATGACTTTCTAGCTCTTTCTCGCGCTGTCTTTCGTTCTATTTCTTGTTTGCCTTCTCTCTCCTTGATCTTTCTTTGTCACAACTATATCCACCCATGCCCACTATTTGGCTTGCGTGTCCTATATCATGCTCAACTCTCTCTCTCTTTCTCTCTCTCTCTCTCTCTCTCTCTCTCTCTCTCCCCCCCCCCCTCTCTCTCTCTCTCTCTCTCTCTCTCTCTTACTCTCTTTCTCTCTCTATCTCTATCCCCACCTTATTTGTTTTCTTGACGTGTCATGGACAAAGCATTCGTCATTCATTGCACAGGATTGTCGATTATATTGTGTTGCTCTCTAATTTTATTCAACTGATCATAATTCAAAATCTCACAATCAGCACTTCTCACACTTTTTGTGGACCAATGGACAAGAAAAATATTGATCTAAAGGGGACACGATACATTGTGACGTCACATCTAATACTGAGCAGGGCTTTGTTCGTTCCACGTTCGGACAAGCTCGTCAGACGGTTGAATCATAAATCGTTGAATTTCGGCAGGTTTCGTCAGTTCTCGGGCAGTCCTCCATTCGGCCAAGCTTCTTACATGTTGGCACCGTCTCCTTGTCCTGGTTCAAAGATTGTTAAAACATGGAATAAATGTATGTAAAATCCTTTTGATGTTACATAAGTGTTTCCCTCGACGGCGAGAAACACATCCCTGACATCGTAGCCAACAGTTGGTGGCAACCATGACAACACAACCATCCACCACTCTATCCACAATAATGAAAATAAAACAAACAAGATAATATTTTGCCGACATTTCTTGGACTTTATAAGCTTTTTTAGATTTAACTTCGACGTTAGGAATCTTTGTTCTTAATTTCTCTTGTATTTCTTGTTATCTCTTTGAAAAATAAATAACCGCAGACTCTTAATCTCATTTCAAGCATGGCATTATAATTGACTTAACTTTGAAATTGAAACATTTGTGTGGAGATATACTCATACACACTGAGATGGAAATGACATGAAATAACTGCCATTCCTTTCACTTTGCATTTGATAAGAAAACTGACAAAAAATATTTTTTGATGTTGTTTTTAAATTCTACGTCAGAGCTAAGCATCATTTTTCTACCTTTAATTTAAGAACCAAACCAAATAACAGAGGCATGGATTACACTTTTTCAACATGAATACTTCTTTGTAATAGGCCTAAGTCTGTGCTAAAACGTTCAACATCTGGTAACCTGATTTCTCCGCTTAGATTCAGTGCAACATTGGGGTTGCATGTTCCTATTATCATACACATGATAAAGGACGTGAAAAAATGGCGGATGTCAAGTGACACATCGCTGCTCTCGTGAGCGATCTATGCCTTTTTAGTATGTCAGTGGTACAACTCACCTCCGCAGTACACCGGCTTGCCTGTTCGTCGGCTGCACCAGCAGTGGGCCATGTTGTCACAAGCTGCAGAAATTGAGATGCAAAAAAAAAAAAAAAGATGGAAAAATGTAAATTACTATCAGATATGTAACACGTTTATCATCGAATTTGTCCGCCTTCTTCCTTCACGATATGTTATTAGTATAGAAAGTACGGTCCGGTGATATGCCTTAACACTCTTGAGAAAATACGGAAAAATATACATTATACAATGCTGACGTCTAACATTTGACCTTGCGTTAGAAAGTTTTAAACAATAGGTCATACTAAAGATTTGAAGAATAAAAGAAAAAGATTAAAATGCAGAAAGAAAGAAAATGAGAGTGACAGTTGGACAAAGAAAAAGTCAGGTAGACATAGAGAGAATGTTACACATGTCACAGGAACAGATATGACAGAGAGAGTGAGAGAAAGAGAGAGAGAGAGAGAGAGAGAGAGAGAGATATGTAGAGAGGGCTGGGGGTAGAAAAAAGGGTGAAGTAGAATATTACTGAACACAAATCAAGTACACAATACAAAAGATAGACCAAGCTGAAAAATATAAAACTGAGAGAGAATTAGATGGATAGATACCGAGCTAGATAGAAAAAGAGACGGATCATCATAGAGAGTTTGTTAAGCTGAGAGAGAGAGAGAGAGAGAGAGAGAGAGAGAGAGAGAGGGGGGGGGGGGCGAAGGAAAGCATGGAAATGGAGAGAAGGGGAAGATTGAAAGATTGGCAGGGTCAGAAAGAGAAATACAGAAAAAAAAGAATCAGGGAGAGAGAGAGAGAGAGAGAGAGAGAGAGAGAGAGAGAGAGAGAGAGAAAGATAGAGAAAGCAAATGGGGGGGGGGGTAGCCAGCTCAACATTCATATAAATACAGCAGACCGGAAAGATAGAACAAGCGGACAAACAACAAGAAACAGACAAACATACCCTTGTACTTCTTCAGGGTCTTTCCCCTCTTGGAGGCGATCAGGTACTCAGACATCATCGGGTCCCTCTTGACGAACTCCACGTCGAAGTCCTCCTCATCCTCGAAGTCGAAGGCCGTGGCGGCGACCACGAAGACGACCATGAGGGTGATTAGAACCTTGGACACCATGTTGGCTGGAAGGATGAAATGGAACAGACCATGCAGAAGGAGCTTAAACATTATGAACGATTATCATGGCAAAAGTGCAAAATCTGTATAATTTAAAAGAATAGTTCATCCTAAAATCAGGTTTGTTTCAATCAAAGGAGACACATGAAAGAAACAAAACAGAGAAGGTTTTACGAAATCGGTCAAAGGAAAAGAAAGTAATTTCATTTCAAAGTTTTGATTTTGTAACGTCACGTGCGAGGTGCTCTCCCATTTGTTGTGTACAATATAACTACATAAATTGTTCTTTTTCTGTTGATAATGGATTTTTTTTTCGTAAATTTTTTCGTAATTTTTTTTTTCATAAATTGCTCTTTTTCTGTTGATAATGGAATTATTCTTTTTGTACAGATTTGTGTATAAGAACGTATTTCCGATAATGTATCAAATGCATATATATATATTTTTTTTTCTTTTTTTATAAAATAGACATTTTCAATATGTTATACACAACATATGGGAGAGCACCTCGCACGTGACGTCACAAAATCAAAATGTTAAAAGATCATAACTTGTTTATCCTTTGACGGATTTCCATCAACCGTTCACTAAAATGTGTCTTTCATGTGTTTGCTTTTATTAAAACAAAAATAATTTCAGGGTGAACTTTTCATCTAAAGTCTTAGTTTAGCTCCTGAGAGCTCAGTGTTCCACTATTATTTTCAAAATGCTATGTTTAGTCCAACTAGTCAATTTATTCAAAGCTTTAACCTATACAGATTATTTGAAGTGATTCAGTGTATATAATAGCCTAGTCATATCAATCTTGTTTGAATTATATCTTTATTATTTTACAAAGTTCGTTATCCATGTCTACACAACGACATCAAAAAACAGGGTACAGCTGTATAAGTAAGTTTGTGTACCATTTGGAGTAGTTTATGATACACTACGATGATGATAAATCTGTACCACATGCCATGAGCATTTTTGGTAACTATTGTTAGGATTACTGGTCCAATGACATCCTGAGAATGAATAAAATGGTAAAAATTGAACAGCGAAGTTCTCTGTTCAGGGCAAGCCAGCAAAAAATAATACAACAATTTGTCCATATTTCTCGCTGAAAAATGGAGATCGTAAGTTAATGTTAGTTTTTGAAATGATACGCACTGTGCATGCGTTAATACACGAGTGGTAAGTGAGTGAATTACGTGTGACTTACGATTGTAGAGGTGAGTTGTTGCAGAGGATGAAATCTGAAGCTCAAGGATGCTCTGTCTGTCCTGGAAGATGGCATATCACCTCAAAACCTGGCCTTATATACACTTTCCTCTCTTTGTGTTTTTCATCTCTCACGGTTCATTGCTCTAGAAAGTCGAAACATAGGACATTGACATGAACATTAAATTGAAATAAGATTTGATCGGAGAGCGTTTTGTTGACCCTTAAAAGCACACTGATTTATTACTCACACATATTCACGTTGATAGTAATAAGAGGGTAAATGGAGCATACCATGTCTGGTAAAGTGAACTTAGTATGTCTTAATCGCGTTAATATCATGAAGATGAGCAAAATGATGACCCTTGGTGATAAGTGATCAGTCCTTGTTTGTTTCGTGTGTTTGATTAAACTGCCGCTCTTTACGTGGCTGTGGTGCTATGCGTGGTCAAGCGAGAAATGTGAACATAAAGACCCAGAAGAGTTTGTAATGAGAGAAAGAGCGGAGAGAGAGGGGAGAGAGGGAGAGAGAGAGACAGACAGAAAGAGAGAGTGAAAGAGAGAGAGAGAGAGAGAGAGAGAGAGAGTCTGTTTCGTGTGTTTGATTAAACTGCAACACTGTGCGTGGGCTGTGGTGTTATGCGTGGTCAAGCAAGAAGTGTGAAGATTAAGACGAGATCAGAAGACTTTGTTATGGGAGAGAAAGAGAGGGGGGCTGAAGGAGAAAAGAGAGAGAGAGACAGACAGAGACAGAGAGACAGAGAGAGACAGAGAGAGAGAGGAGAGAGAGAGAGAGAGAGAGAGAGAGAGAGAGAGAGAGAGAGAGAAAGAGAGAGAGAGAGAGTAGGGAGGTGGAATATGAGGACTATGGACAAATTGTGCCTGACACGTACGAAGAACGTGCGCATCGTATCAATTTTCCTCATTTTGCATAGATTGGCGCTTGTCTTGTTACACGTGTAACAGGCCCTTGAGCGTCAATAAGCTTGTATTGTACATTTTTTATATGATTTCAGTTGATCTGATTTGTTTATTTTCTGCTTGCTTTCCAATACAATAAATGAGAATCCAACGGTAAATACATGTATGTGTTGACAATGTGTGCACTAAGACGAGCAATGTGGTTAATGCGTCAAGCAGTGTTCATCATTACCTACATGCTAGCAGTCTAAAGATTATTCATTGATAAGTTATTCTTCCCTTGTTTAACTACGCGGATCTATCGATCAATTACAAAAGTTACAAAACAGAGCTGGTAGAGTAATTGTAGAGATAAGTCCATACCAGCATACTTCTAGTCACGAAATTCATCAGATCTTAAGATGGGAGTTACTATTTTTTTAGACATGATCTTTGCTATAGACATTTAACCAGTAATAAACACTCTTGACGGGCCGATTATGCACATCCAAAAAGTAAGCGAAGTTCTAAATCATTTCATTTAATCATGTACATTTCCCATTGATTTCGATGAGGAGTGCATCTCGTGTAGTGCACGCCGAGTGAAACAACTTTGAGGGTAAAATTCCAAGTCACAAATTGTCATTAAACTTTTCAAGTGCTCTCATTCTTATGTTGTTACTTTAATTTATTTATGTACTCTCTTTTTTCTTCTAGTTTTGTTATCACATGCTTCCGCATACAGTCTTCGTCATTTTAGACACAATTTTTGCATACACTTTTCTACAAATTTTGAAAAAAAGTAATTTACTACTCTGATTACATTCCAATCACTGTATTTGTATTTGTTTTGAGAACAAAACAAAAAACGAATTAGGAGAAAGATTAGCAAGAAAAAGGATCAAGATTGAGAAAATGAAGAGAAAATGTTAAAAGATTATGTATCGAGGCTTTTTTTTTAATTTTTTTTTTATATAAGATGCTTCTAAGCCCCTCTTCCTCTCTTCCTCTTACATGTAACAGTATTTTATCACAAAAAGGAGATTCCCTTCGAGACCTTCCACTCCTAGATAGTCTAAGGTTCCAGACGCATGTTATCAGCCCGCACATCGCACGACGGAACTTGGCGTAATGTTTCGAGTGATCGCGCGATTCATTAAACTATGCCATTAATTTTTTATTACTTCAAAAGATTCACAGCCTTTTGTACAAAATAAAGTATGCAAATACAGACTACGTACTTTAAAACTTTCGTTCTACGAAATGAATTTACAGCGTGCGTTCCGATCGTTCAACGTTATAATACAAACCACTTCCCTTGGACAATTTTTAGTATATGTACACTTTACGCTGTACAAGCTTGGTTCACACTTGATTCATACATCCTTACACGTACCAAAATATCTTCTTCCGACGGGCTGATTATGCAAAAAAAGGAGTTGAAATTCTAATCATGTCATTTATTCACGAACATTTACCAGTAGTTTCTATGGGGAGCCTATCTTGTGTCGTGCATCCCGATTGAATCAACTTTGAGGGATAACTTTGCACAAGCTCACCACTCTCTCCATCCTCTTTCATGTGATATACCCTGTTTAATGGCAACCAGGGCCACGTAACATAAAGGTTTGCAATCAATCGCAAAATGGCAATGGCCAATCAACTGCATTGTTACATGCACTTTTTGTTCAAAAGGCTGACCAGTAACCAATCAGAATTCGTCTTTCAAATTTGGAATTGATCGCAAACCTTTATGTTACGGAGCCCAGTACACCATTTTATTCCTGTGTGTGATATGCATGTATCAGTATGTCTTCATGTCTTCTTTCAATATAATAACACACGTAATCGTAAATGTGTGATTTGTATTCAGGATCTCGTATGTTTATACTTTCAATAATCCACACATGGCTTTTTGGAAAGAGGGTCCACTTTTATAAATTAACATAAATGAAATGAAACTCAAAGACGTCTTGAACATGTCTATTTAAATAATACTTTAATCATGAACCTTCTATATCTCGCTGTCTCTCTATCTCTCTTGCTTTTTCTCTCCATCTCTGTTCTCTTTGTTCCTTTCTTTCTTGTTTCATGCTCTCCTTCTGTACGCCAATCTCTCGCTCATTATCGCGTTCTCCCACTTTTAAACATTCTCATGGTTGTATCATCTCTCTCTTTCTCTCTCACTCGTTCTCTCTCACTCGTTCTCTCTCACTCGTTCTCTCTCACTCGTTCTCTCTCACTCGTTCTCTCTCTCATTCTCTCTCTCTCTCTCTCTCTCTCTCTCTCTCTCTCTCTCTCTCTTTTTTGCTCTCTCTTTCTGTCTGTTTCAACCCTCCAACCCTACCCACTTTCTCACTCGTACAATCGTGCTCGTCAATTGTCTAGACGTTACTCTGCCATGCTTTGCAAATAATATAACAACTCAGTTAAAACGACTGTGTATATTTTGTATTGCTCTGGGATTTTAATCATCTGATCATAATTCAAAATTTTACAATCAGCATTTTCACATTGTCGTGGACCAATGGACAAGAAAAATAATTATCTCAAAGGAACATGATAGATTGTGACGTCACATCTAATATTGGGCAGAGTTTATTCGTGCCATGTTCGGACAAACTCCTTATGCGGTTGAATCGTGAATCGTTGAATTTCGGCAGGCTTCGTCAGTTCTTGGGCAGTCCTCCATTCGGCCAAGCGTCTTACATGTTGGCACCGTCTCCTTGTCCTGGTTTTGAGATGGATAAACGAGCAAATTTATTTATGTGAAATGCTATTGCTATCACAAAAACTGTTTCTTTAAACAGCGAGCAACGTATTGCAGCCAAAAGTTGGCGACCATGGGCGGCAACCATGACACAATCATCCATCATTTATCCAGTGCAGTAAATAATCGAACAAAGAATATTTTTAATGCTGTATTCAAAGTTTACGTCATCGGCAAGTATCGTCTGTCTACCGTTGATGTACCAGCAAAGATAACAGGAGTATGGATTGCATATTTTGGTATTATGAATAATTCTGTATAACAATATGGGGGATTTTGCTAAAAAAAATATTGACCATCTGTTCACCTAATGTGTCCCCACAGATACAACCCTACATCATGGCGAGGCGTTCCTTTAATCATAAACATGACAAAGGACACGATGGACGTAAGAAAATGGCAGATGCAGGTGACACATCGCTGCTCTCGTGAGCGATCTATGCCTTTTTAGTATGTCAGTGGTGCGACTCACCTCCGCAGTACACCGGCTTGCCTGTTCGTCGGCTGCACCAGCAGTGGGCCATGTTGTCACAAGCTGCAGAAATTGAGATGGAAACAGAAGATGGAAATATATAAGTTATTATATTCCACATACTAAGAATGTTGCTATATGATTGGTCAATAGTTGATCACGTGATGAAGCGTAGTTTTTCCCATCTGATCACCTGAGCAGAAAAGTTCGTTACACTGTAGGTGATAGTACTTTTTTGAGAAGGAAAGTTCGTTACACTCTAGGTGATAGTACTTTTTGGTTTCGCTGATCTCTTCACTCCTCACAATCCTAACGCGTGATCAATATTTTGAGTACGCGCGAAATAAAAGTGCGTAGCTCGGACTATCGGCGCAGACGACACCGCGGTGCGCGCGCGGAAATTAAAATTTTTGGTTATAGCGCGCTGCGCCGCGCGCGTACGTACAAAGCAGTGCAAGCCTTCCATTTCCCCCAGGCCCACACAGTATTTCACCAAAGCAAGTGTGCAATTCTCTACCACATCGTACCAAAATTGACCTAGAATTTCACTTGCCTGTAATCAATTACAATTATGAAGAGTATTCTCGGAGGATCTATGTTCTCACCGATACCGCACAGGTAAGAGAATTTTGATTACTTCTTGCTTTTCCGTCAAAATCTTACAAATTAGCATCAACATGTCATTGTGTTCGTTGGAATTTGTAGAGTCTATATAGCAATTACGTGCACAAAGTCAATTTGCTTCCGGGTTTCGGAGCGTCGCGTGAATATGTAGCCGCACTGACACGAATGCTTTTGTACGTTAAATTGTCATTTATTTTATAGATTGTTGGTATCAGATGTGGAATATAAAGCAAATAATCAACTTTTGGTTTCAGGCAATGAGACGAAATATCACTTCCTCGGCGATCTGAATGTATACGCTATCTTTCCTCAGCTAAAAGCTTCGGAAAGATAGCTACATCCAGATCGCCTCGGAAGTGATATTTCGTCCCATTACCTTCACCGACGTTGATTATTTGCTTACTATTATATCATGTTTACCATCCGATTTGTCCGCCTTTTTCTTTTACACTATGCTACTATAACGGTCGGCTAATTAGTCTCATTTGCTTCAAAAGGAGACATTTATTATACGACTATGAGTTATAACTTTACTGATCTTGCAATACAAAGTTTTAAAGTTAATTTATAATAGAGAGTGAGAGAATGGAAGATAAAAAGAGGAAAGAAAGAGAGGGGGGAGATATTGAGAGGGGTGGGCAAAGTGGTTGGAAGAGAGGAAGTTAATTGAGAGGGTGGATATGGAGAGATATTGAGATGGGGAAAATGAGAGAGGGAGACTGATAGGAGATACATGGAGAGAGTCATATATCGCGAGAAACAAAGAGACATGGGTGGAATATCACTGAACATCTGTTAGCCAAACATCCATACAGACAGACAAACAGACAAAAGTACAGAGTACAGACATAGCACGCTGACAAACAACAGACAGACAAACATACCCTTGTACTTCTTCAGGGTCTTTCCCCTCTTGGAGGCGATCAGATACTCAGACATCATCGGGTCCCTCTTGACGAACTCCACGTCGAAGTCTTCCTCATCTTCGAAGTCGAAGGCCGTGGCAGCGACCACGAAGACGACCATGAGGGTGATTAGAACCTTGGACACCATGTTGGCTGCAAGGATGAGATGGAAGAGACGAAGCTTAAACATCATGAACGGCTATTGTTTCAAATATTGATAAGTTATAATCTTATTTTAGCTCCTGATCTTTCACTGTTCCATGAATCTTTTAGAAATGTTATGCTTTTTCCGGGTTGTTATTTTATTTTAAAAAAGTGATTCGTTTTATATAAATATTTGTAGCCATGTCATAACTGTCTTTATTCGAGAAATGCAATACACAACTTTACAAGGTTCATTATCTACATGTCTATATACAGAACGATATCAAATGCAAGACGAAAGCTGTATACCAGTGTATACGTTAGTTCATGTACCATTTTGAGTCGTTTATGATACATAAAAATGGCGATTCATTTGCACCATATACCATAAGCATTTCGGGTAACTATCATTAGGCCTGCTGGTCCAGTGGAATCATGAAAATGAATAAGATGGCGAAAATAGACAACGATATTCACTGCTCTAAACAAGCCAGTTAAAATGATTCAACACATTTTCATGTTTCTCGCTACAAAACAGAGATGCTGAATTGATGCTTCTCTTAATAAAAATGATACACATTGTGCATGCGTTAATACACGAGCGGTATTTAAAAAATAATATACCAGTGACTTACGATTGTAGAGGTGGGTTGTTGCAGAGGATGAAGTCTGAAGCTCAAGGATGCTCTGTCTGTCCTGGAAGATGGCATATCACCTCAAAACCTGGCCTTATATACACTTTCCTCTCTTTGTGCTTCATATTTATCATGGTTGACTGCTCTAGAATGTGGAAATATAGGATATTGACATGAACATTAAATTGAAATAAGATTTGACCGGAGAGCGTTTTGTTGACCCTTAAAAGTACACTGATTTATTACCAACACATATTCACTTTGATAGTAATAAGAGGGTAAATGGAGCATATCATGTCTGGTAAAGTGGACTTAGTATGTCTTAATCGCGTCAATATCATGAAGATGAGCAAAATGATGACCCTTGGTGATAAGGGATCAGTCCTTGTTTGTTTCGTGTGTTTGATTAAACCGCCGCTCTGTACGTGGCTGTGATGTTATGCGTGGTCAAGCGAGAAATGTGAACATAAAGACCCAGAAGAGTTTGTAATGAGAGAAAGAGCGGAGAGAGAGAGAGGGGGGAGATGGAGAGAGAGAGAGAGTGAGAGAGAGAGAGAGAGAGAGAGAGAGAGAGAGAAAGAGAGAGAGGGGGGAGAGGGAGAGAGAGTGAGAGAGAGAGAGAGAGAGAGAGAGAACGAAAGCGGAGTGGGGAGAGTTTGTTTCGTGTGTTTGATTGAACTACCACACTGTGAGTGGGCTGTGGTGTTATGCGTGGTCAAGCAAGAAGTGTAAAAATAGAGGCGAGACCAGAAAACTTTGTTATGGGAGAGAATGAGAAGGGGGCTGAAAGAGAAAGAGAGAGAGAGAAAGAAAGCGGAGAGAGAGAGAGAGAGAAAGAAAGCGGAGAGAGAGAGAGAGAAAGAAAGCGGAGAGAGAGAGAGAGAGAGAGAGTAGGGAGGTGGAATATGAGGACTATGGACAAATTGTGCTTGACACGTACGAAGAACGTGCGCATCGTATCAATTTTCCTCAATTTGCCTAGTCTGAGATTGGCGCTTATCTTGTTTGATGTGTAACAGGCCATTGAACGTCAATAAGCTTGTATTGTAAAATTTTTGATATGATTTGAGTTGATCTGATTTGCTTATTTTCTGCTTGCTGTCCAATACAATAAATTAGAATCCAAACGTAAATACCGTATTTGTTGACAATGTGTGCACTAATACTAGCAATGTGGTTAATGCGTCAATCCGTGTTTGTCATTACCTACATGCTAGCAGTCTAAAGATTATTCATTGATAAGTTATTCTTCCCTTGTTTAACTACGCGGATCTATCGATCAATTACAAAAGTTGCAGAACAGAGCTGGTAGAGTAATTGTAGAGATAAGTGCACACCGGCATACTTCTAGTCACGAAATTCATCAGATCTTAAGATGGAACTCACTACCTTCAAGACATGATCTTTGCTATAGACATTTAACCAGCTATAAACACTCTTGACGGGCCGATTATGCACACACAAAAAGTAAGCGAAGTTCTAAATCATTTCATTTAATCATGTACATTTCCCATTGATTTCGATGGGGAGCCTATCTCGTGTTGTGCCGAGTGAAACAACTTTGAGGGTAAAATTCCAAGTCACAAATTGTCATTAAACCTTTTAAGTGCTCTCAAGCTTATGGTGTTACTTTAATTTATTGATGTACTCTCTTTTTTCTTTTAGTTTTGTTATCACATGCTTCTGCGTGAATTCTTTGTCATTTCAGACGGAATTTTTGCATACACTTTTCTACAAATTTTGAAAAAGTAATTAAGTACTCTAATTACCTTCCAATCACTGGGTTTTGTATTTGATTTGAGAACAAAACAGAAAACGAATAAGGAGAAAGATGAGCAAGAAAAAGATCAAGATTGAGAAAATGAAGAGAAAATGTTAAAAGACATAAGTATCAAGGTTTTTATTATAAGATGCTTCTAAGCCCCCTTCCATACATGTAACAGTATTTTATCACAAAAAGGAAATTCTCTTCGAGACCAACTTCCACTCCTAGATAGTCTAGGTTCCAGACGCATGTTATCAGCCCGAATGCGCGTACACAGCGCACAACGGAACTTGGCGTAATGTTTCGAGTGATCGCGCGATTCCCAAAACTATGCAATTTATTTTTTATTACTTCAAAAAGACTCACAGCTTCCTGTACAAAATAAGGTATGCAAATACGGACTAACCTTTCGTTCTGCGAAATGACTTCACAGCGTGCATTCCGATCGTTCAACGCTACAAAACAAACCACTTCCCTTGGACAATTTTTAGTACATGTCCACTTTACGCTGTACAAGCTTGGTCCACACTTGATTCATACTTCCTTACATGTACCAAAATATCTTCTTCCGACGGGCTGATTATGCAAAAATAAGGAGTTATAGAATGGGTATCAAAATCTCTGCAATCTGATTGCTTAATTACCCGTAATTTACCATGCATTGTTTTTTACTGGCATCAACACGATATCGCGATACCGAGAATTAATATGATCGATATCGAGATTTGGTATGATCGATACCGATATTGTTTACGTAAATGGCGGCACCCACGAAACTCGAGAAACTTCAATAAAATTAGGTGAAGAATTGAAACAAGTTTTGGACGATTCAGACGTTGTCAGTAAATATAAATTTATCCTAAAGCATCGAACACTCATTTTCTACATTCAAGCGCTCTGCAGGAGTGAAACACGTAAATTTGGAAGATATTTCTAACGGAGAAGTGGACAAACTCAGGTCTGAATTCTACGTTGTCGCAGCACTGTAAGAGTCTGTGCTCCGGTGAGTTGCCTACTAGAGCATGTACACTGTACATTACGAATACATTCTTTTGGGCACTCGACGCCACTCTGTACAATCGCAGTAAATTGCAGTAAATCTGCCTTTCCTGATATGAAGTGGTTGTTATCAAATCAAAGCTTGATGAACTTGGTAGTTCTGAACATAAAGACTCTATTTCTCCACTTGACATGTTGTATGGAGAAAATCATGTTATATTTGTAGCTGTGTTATTTGGACACTTGTCAACGTGAAAGAAGGCAACAATTTTAGTCTTGACAGATTTTCCAATCATAGATGATGATTGATGATGAAAATGGATCTCTGCAATCTGATTGGTCAATCACAGCCATGCGTCGGTAATTCTGGCCATGCATCGGTAATTACCGACGCATGGCAGGCCATGCCTCCTGTAAATGATATTAATGGAGATTTTACCCTTTTTATCAGATTTTGGGGCCTATTCTATAAAACAGATGATGCACAGGTTTATTTCGTGGGTCAGTAGGATTGTGTACACTCGTTACCTCTGATTTAGCCCGAAACCAAAGCGGCTTCGCCTCGTGGGTTCAGGCAATTCAGAGGTACCTTGTGAACACAATTCCTATGGACCCACTCAAACCTGTGCATCATTTGTATATTTACATTATAGTCTTCTCATTTATTCATGTACATTTACCAGTGGTTTCTATAGGGGGCCTGTCTCGTGTAGTGCATCCCGATTGAAACAACTCTGAGGTTTAACTTTGCATAAGTTCACCACTCTCTCCATCCTCTTTCATGTGATATACCATGTTTAATGGCAACCAGGGCCCCGTAACACAAAGGTTTGCAATCAATCGCAAAATGGCAATGGCCAATCAACTGCATTGTTACATGCACTTTTTGTTCAAAAGGCTGACCAGTAACCAATCAGAACTCGTCTTTCAAATTTGGAATTGATCGCAAAAACCTTTATGTTACGGAGCCCAGTCCACCATTTTATTCCTGTGTGTGATATGCATGTATCAGTATGTCTTCATGTCTTCTTTCACTATGATAACAAACGTAATCGTAAATGTGTGCTTTTGTATTCAGGATCTGGTATGTTCACACTTTTAATAATCGACACTTGTATAAATTAAAATAAATGAAACTAAACTGTTCAAAGACGTCTTGAACATGTCTATTTAAATAATACTTTAATCATGAACCTTCTATATCTAGCTGTCTCTCTATCTCTCTTGCTTTTTCTCTCCATCTCTGTTCTCTTTGTTCATTTCTTTTTTGTTTCATGCTCTCCCTCTGTACGCCAATCTCTCGCTTATTATCGCGTTCTCCCACTTTTAAACATTCTCATGGTTGTACCATCTCTCTCTCTCGCTCTCTCACTCGTTCTCTCTCTCTCTCTCTCTCTCTCTCTCTATCTCTCTCTCTCTCTCTCTCTTTCTCTCTTTCTCTTTCTCTCCCTCTCTTTCTCTCTTTCTCTCTCTCTTTCTTGCTCTCTCTTTCTGTCTGTTTTATCCCTCCACCCCTACCCACTTTCTCACTCGTACAATCGTGCTCGTCAATTGTCTGGACGTTACTCTGTCATGCTTGCAAATAACATAACAACTCAGTTAAAACGACTGTGAATATTTTGCATTGCTCTGGGATTTTAATCATCTGATTATAATTCAAAATCTTACAACCAGCATTTTCACATTGTCGTGGACCAATGGACAAGAAAAATAATTATCTCAAAGGGTCATGATAGATTGTGACGTCACATCTAATATTGGGCAAAGTTTGTTCGTGCCATGTTCTGACAAACTCCTCATGCGGTTGAATTGTGAATCGTTGAATTTCGGCAGGTTTCATCAGTTCTCGGGCAGTCCTTCATTCGGTCAAGCGTGTTACATGTTGGCACCGTCACCTTGTCCTGGTTTGGAGATTGATAAACGAGCAAATGTATTTATGTGAAATGCTATTGCTATCACAAAACTGTTTCTTTAAACAGCGAGCAACGTATTGCAGCCAAAAGTTGGCGACCATAGGCGGCAACCATAACACAATCATCCATCATCTATCCACTACAGTAAACAATCAAACAAAGAATATTTTTAATGCTGTATTCAAAGTCTACGTCGCAGGCATGCATCGGCTGTCTTCCTTTAATGTACCAGTTAAAATAACAGGGGTATGGATTGCATATTTTGTTAACATGAATAATTCTATATAACAATATGGGGGATTTTGCAAAAAAAATATTGACCATCTGTTCACCTAATGTGTCCCCATAGATACAACCCTACATCATGGCGAGACGTTCCTTTAATCATAAACATGATTAAGGACACGAAGGACGTAAGAAAATGGCAGATGCAGGTGACACACACAATCGCTGCTCTCGTGAGCGATCTATGCGTTTTTAGTATGTCAGTGGTACGACTCACCTCCGCAGTACACCGGCTTGCCTGTTCGTCGGCTGCACCAGCAGTGGGCCATGTTGTCACAAGCTGCAGAAATTGAGATGCAAAAAGAAGATGGAAATATGTAAGTTACTATTATATCATGTTTACCATCCGATTTGTCCGCCTTTTTCTTTTACATTATGCTACTATAACGGTCCGCTAATTAGTCTCATTTGCTTCAAAAGGAGACATTTATTATACGACTACGAGTTATAACTTTACTGATCTTGCAATACAAAGTTTTAAAGTTAATTTATAATAGAGAGTGAGAGAATGGAATACAAAAAGAGGAGAGAAAGAGAGGGGGGGGGGAGATATTGAGATGAGTGGGCAAAGTGGTTGGAAGAGAGAAAATTAATTGAGAGGGCGGATATGGAGAGATATTGTGATGGGGAAAATGAGAGGGGGAGACGGATAGGAGATACATGGAGAGAGTCATATATCGCAAGAAACAAAGAGACATGGGTGGAATATCACTGAACATCTGTTAGCCAAACATCCATACAGACAGACAGACAGACAAAAGTACAGACATAGCACGCGGACAAACAACAGACAAACATACCCTTGTACTTCTTCAGGGTCTTTCCCCTCTTGGAGGCGATCAGGTACTCAGACATCATCGGGTCCCTCTTGACGAACTCCACGTCGAAGTCCTCCTCATCTTCGAAGTCGAAGGCCGTGGCAGCGACCACGAAGACAACCATGAGGGTGATTAGAACCTTGGACACCATGTTGGCTGCAAGGATGAGATGGAAAAGACGGAACTTAAACAGCATGAACGGCTATTGTTCCAAATATTGATAAGTTATAATCTTATTTTAGCTCCTCATCTTTCACTGTTCCAAGAATCTTTTAGAAAATGCTATGCTTTGTCCGGGTTGTTATTTTGTTTTTAAAGAAGTGATTCGTTTTATATAAATATTTATAGCCATGTCATAACTGTCTTTATTCGAGAAATGCAATACACAACTTTACAAGGTTCATTATCTATATGTCTATATACACAACGACACCAAATGCAAGACGAAAGCTGTATACGTTAGTTCATGTACCATTTTGAGTCGTTCATGATACATAAAATGGCGAGTCATTTGTACCACATACCATAAGCATTTCAGGTAACTATTTGTAGGCCTGCTGGTCAAGTGGAATCATGAGAATGAATAAGATGGCGAAAATAGACAACGATATTCACTGCTCTAAACAAGCCAGTTAAAATGATTCAACACATTTTCATGTTTCTCGCTACAAAACAGAGATGTTGAATTGATGCTTCTCTTAATAAAAATGATACACATTGTGCATGCGTTAATACATGAGCGGTATTTAATAAATAATATACCAGTGACTTACGATTGTAGAGGTGGGTTGTTGCAGAGGATGAAGTCTGAAGCTCAAGGATGCTCTGTCTGTCCTGGAAGATGGCATATCACCTCAAAACCTGGCCTTATATACACTTTCTTCTCTTTGTGCTTTTTATCTCTCACGGTTCATTGCTCTAGAATGTCGAAATGGAGGACATTGACATGAACATTAAATCACAATAAGATGAGACCGGAGTGTGTTTTTATAATCTTTTTATTACACATCCCTTAATAGTACACTGATTTATTACTAACACATATTCACGATAATAGTAATAAGAAGGTGAATGAGGCACATCGTGTCTGGTAAAGTGAGCTAAAAATGTCTTAATCACGTTAATATCATGAAGATGAGCAAAATTGTGACCCTTGGTGATTATTCCTTAAGCATGTTAAGTGTTTGGTATGTTTGATTAAACTGTGCGTGGGCTGTGATGTTATGCGTGGTCAAGCAAAACATGTGAAAATAACGACTCATTCAGAAGAGTTTGTAATAACAGAGAGAGAGAGAGAGAGAAAGAGAAAGAGAGAGAGAGGGGTGAACGGAGAAAGGGAGAAGAGAGAGAGAGAGAAAGACAGGGAGAGAGAGGGAGGAGAGAGAGAGGAAGGAGAGAGGAAGAGAATGGAAGAGAAAGAGAGAAAGAAGGCGGAGAGAAACGTGGGAGAGAAAAAGAAAGAGAGAAGGTGAGAGAGAGGGAAAGAGGAAGAGAGAGGAAGGGGAGAGAGAGAGAGAGTGAGAGAAAAAGAAAGAGAGAGAGAGAAAATTAAGAGAGAGAGAGATAGAGAGTGTGTGAGTGTGTGTGTGTGTGTGTGTGTGTGTGTGTGTGTGCGTGTGTGAAACTTAAAAAGAACTTGCGCATCAATTTTCCTCACTGTGCCTAGATTGGGCGCTATATTATTTACGTGTGACAGGCCCTAAAGCGACAATAATCTTAATACTTGAACTTGAACTGCGGTGCATCATGTGAGGAATGGAGGGATTCAGTTCTTTCTAGGAGTTGTGTTAGTCCTATAAAGAACTGTTGGTATTCTTTCTGAAGGAGTCCTGAAAAGGACTGTTTAGCTAGGACACTGTAGTTGGAGATCGACGTTTTCAAGTAGACTATTCATCGTCAGGAGGTTAGCCAATCTATTCAAAACGTCGAGCCCCTCCTAAACAGTTTTTTCAGGACTTACAATACATTGAATGAGAATACAATAGTAAATAAATTGTGTAAATTTGTACATAGTGCAGGTATTTGAGAACAAAAATGCTTTGCATTTCTCACGGTTAACTGCGAAATGTCGAAATGTAGGACATCGGAATGAATAAATCCAAATGAACCAGAGAACCGGAGAGTGTTTTGAACCTTTTTAGTACAAATCCCTTACAACTCCACTGATTTACTTCAAGTCTTCACGCTAATAGTAATATGAGGCACATCGTGTCTGGTGATTAATGTAGGCTGAATGTCCGAAATCGTGTTAATATCATGAAGATGAGCAAAATGATGACACTTGGTGGTCATTGTCCCGTGTGCTTGATTAAACTACCGTTCTGTACGTGGGCTGTGGTATTTTGCGTGGTCAAGCGAAAAATGTGAAAAAAATGACTCAATCAGAAGAGTTCGTAATGACAGAGAGAGGGGGTAGAGAGAGAGTAATGGAGGAAGAGAGTGAGTGAGAGAGAGAGAGAGAGAGTGAGAGAGAGAGGAGAGAGAGAGAGAGAGAGAGAGAAGTATGGTAGCATATTAATTATTGAGTTGCGCATCTTTTTATAACATTTTCCTCACTTAGCCTGGATCTCTCTCTCTCTCTCTCTCTCTCTCTCTCTCTCTCTCTCTCTCTCTCTCTATCCCCCCCCCCTCTCTCTCTCTATCCCCTCCTCTCTCTCTCTCTCTCTCTCTCTCTCTCCCCTCTCTCTCTCTCTCTCTCTCTGTCTCTAATACCATGTATTTATATTGATGTTGTTCTGACTTTGTCACCTTCATCAGCATGACCAGCAACACCACGTCTTAATCTCTCAACAAAATCGAATAATCTCACGGAAGCATTACATAACACATCTTAATGCACTATACAACCCAAATGTGGAGCATGCTGAGTAGTGTGTGAAATCGGCTTCATAAGATTTGTCAGTTATATATATTCAACTAGCATTTATTGTACTACTGTAGTTAAACATAAATACAGTTGTCTGCAACTTACAAGACATTTCAACATTTTACATGATAACATTTCAGAGTCTCTTTTAATCATCCATATCCCCTAAAAATGAAGAAGATGCACACCTTATGTGTGAAATTTATGTAAACATTTCTAAATCGACAACTACCCCTTTCATTTTATGTTTATCATTATCATTGCTTCGATCAAATTTACAATACCAGACAGAAAGTAAAATTATGTTCTGCCAAAGGGCTCAAAACAGAGCATGGTAAACAAGGTAAACGAGATGTATCTTTTTCTCTGGGTCAGAAATCTGAAATAATATAACCGATGGTATCAAAAGAAAATGTACACTTATTCATGCTTCAAAGCATTTCGATAACAAAAGAAAACTGCAAGAGTATCTTCAGTCACTGGTATACCATTATGTAACATACCGTTTTTGAAAGCAGTGTCGTCTTTATTTTGTTTTTCCTTGCAGGTCCTTATAATATGTTATATCTAAACCTGTATTAAGGGAAAAAATATTGTTAAATGATGAGTACGCAATAGTGTATTTTTAAAGATTTATGATAAGTAATTTTACTTTATTATGTATGTTTCATGGCACTACAGTCCATTAGCATTTCGTGCTTCTTTTGTAGAGTCCTATTGCTAATATCTAATATGCAATATGTATTTTCATGTCTTATAACATGTATGATGTATTCAAAACATTTTTCAAATATATTTTTCAAATATATTTAACAAATCAAAAAGGAGTTACAGCTTTGTTCAAGCTAAAATGTACACATCATAGAAGCGAAGGATCTCATTGTTTTTAAAAGCAGTGTTTGTGATATGTCATCTATTATAATTCGTGTTATAATCATTAGAATATTTAATAAATTATTCCCTTTTGGACAAATTTGGACCTAAACATTTTGGTAGATCAGAAAACTAATTCAGAACGCGTATCACACATGTCAAACAACGAGGTATTTTCTGCCACAAACACCATGCATTATTAACAAAACTCTGTGATGGCAGTATTCGCAGGTTTACGTGATCTCCTTAATCAGCTTTCTCCCCCACGCCATCTCTTCTTTCATGTTTTAGGCCCTCTTTGTTGGTTACTCTGTCCGGGGAAGGATTTCTGATGGTTTGTCCGAGGAACCATATTTCACAACCTTTTCTGATTTATAATGTTATTGACGAGTCATTGATACATTACACATATTTCTCAAACATATATTTAGACAGCGCGTATCAAATCTTATTTTGTACATCATATTCATGGAATGTAATATTATATTTCAATTACACAATTTTTAGTTGATGTTGGCGTATTAACAAGAAAGGAAATAAGATATTACGTAAATATGAACTTCGAACATAATCATTCATCCTTATGATTAAACTGGAAAAAGCAAGTATATATAACAAGATCTTGCATAGCAGGAATTAGCAGACGATGTTGACATACAATTAAAGACATATTCAGACCAAAATTGTTTTCTTCACTCCTGCATAGTTCACCAATAATGGTACTTAAAATATACATACGACAAATGACAACTATTTAACATACTTCCCAAGTACTTAGATATACTTAAATTCGTACACAGTGGTATATACAAATGTATGAAAATTAGCTTACAACGTGAGTCATTGCCAAACAATTTTTTATCATAAGCAAACAAATGCAGAGAAGGTACCATAAACCCCAAACACTCGTTCTTATAAACTTACACTTTGTACACGAATATTATGAACAAATACAAACAGAAAGGGAGGAAAAGTGGGGATACAAAGGCGAAACTATGAGTTGCCAAATCAACCATATCAATATCATGAATATGGTGTTGTCGCATTCATATCAAAATAAGTACGTCAATGATAGGAATAATACAAAAGAAGAAAGAAGCAAATTAAAGCCAAAACTGTCATGTTGGTGTCGACTAATAAGCCCCAAACTAAGTACATTTACCTATATTTTTGAGAAATGGAAACTACGATCTACATATCTATCCATCTATATATGTGGCCTATTTCTCTCAACTGCTGAAGAAAGGCCTCCTCATCAGTTTTCCTTTTCAATCTAGAATCAATCACAATGAATAATATGGTAATTAATTTTTCCATCACCAATGTACACAAAGCGTATTGAGCAACATTTCCTCGGGCACAGAAACGGGTAAGTGTAACCCTACATGGCTATTCATGTCTAATCATAATGCAGTCATATTATTTACAATGGTGATATATGCTTTGTTCAGAACAGCAAACAGTGATGCTAGACTCGACTTGATGTCACACATCACTGACGTCACATTACATCCAGATCATAAGAGCAAAGAAGAATGTGTAAACCAAATAATTCCAGATTTGTTTTTATTTCAGTCAACATAAGAAATCAACACATCAGATACATATTGAAAACAAACCTTGTTTTCGTTGTACATTGACATACTTAAAACACATTTTACCAGGGTAGCCCAGTCAGTGAGTGAGCTAAGAATAGCATCTTGTTTGGCACATACAAAATAGGTAACGAGTTCAGAAGCGCCCAGGACCAAAATCCAATCCAATTCCAGTTGGAACTTATTTGAACCAGTTAACAACAGGTTTCAATTGGTTTCAATACAGAGATTGGGTAATTTCCAGTTGGAACCAGTTGGCAACTGGTTTCAAATAGGGAAACTGGAACATTTCCAGGGGAAACCAGAATTGAAACCAGAAAGATTCATAGTTGATCCCAGTTGAACAATCTATCAAAATGTATCACAATATAGAAATATCAAACAGCTAGCGTTTCGGCAGGGCGTTGTTCGTTCTTAACACCAGACAGCATTAAACAGAAGGGCTTTTCTTTTTACTCACTCTGTACATAATCATTATCGTGTCTATAACTGGTCAGCAAGTTCAGCGAAGCTACTTTCGGCCAGGACCGTCTTAAGGCGTGGAATCTGGTCTTTCTTGGGGGTTTAAATCTTCCAGTCGAAGAGCATCTGTCTGGTTCCCGACCAGTCCTCATTCCGCTGATTGGTTTTCTTGTAAATGTTGACTTGCGACTCTTGGAAGCCGAGTTTGAGACCAAAGTCTGGGAGTTTGGTCAAATTGCCAATAGATTGAGCTAAATCTGCTATGAATGATTCGGTTAACTCCTTCTTATCCAATCCTTTGGTGTTTAACCCGGCGATGGAGTCAGCTGAAAAATAGACATGGAATATTGAAAGAAATATTTGCAAATCATAAATACAAACTGTTCTCGGTTTTATGCATTGTTAAAATAGGTAAATGTAGGTATAGGCGTACTAGTAGTTGCAGCAGAGCAACAGAAATATTGACATATAATTGAGTGTTAATTGAATGTTTTAATTTTTTAATCTATTAACAACATAAACAATAGCAATACAAAAAATTGTATGTACATGACTGAATTAACAAAGAAAGAAAGAAAACATCTATTTCCCTTAAAAAGCAACCAAACAAAATTGGCAAGAATCTAACAAAGAATGCAGAAATAGGGCATGTCACTTGTGATGCAGCATTTTAAACAAATTTTGTACAAAAGTGAAAACGTTGATAATGAAGTTGTTAACAGGAATCAGAAGTTAGCACAAGTGCTAGTCGAGCCTGATTCCTTAAATTCTTTGGTACGGTAGCAACAAAATTATATTTAGTAGGTGACTGCTTAAACACTAATACATATAATGACAATGATGAATATATATAAGAAGAAGTATACATGTATTCACAATAAATCTTATCTCCTAGATATAAAAGTATCTTATCAACTATACTTTGACAACTACTTGAAATCATACTGATGTAAACAAAAAAAAATGATAAAAAAATGAACATCTCATGCAATCTTGATTACCTCACAAACAGGATACCCAACATGTTGACAGGTTAACAGTTTCCTGTTGAAACTGAAAGCTCCATTAAATACTTAATGAGTAGCTTTCGGAAAGCAACTCTATATTTCATTTCTCGAATGTCTTTTGGGATACGATTCCATAATTTCACCCCAAAGATACTGAAAATTGACCTTCTGTTGTTTTACACTTTTACACTCTTTACACTATATATAGCTGTCCCTGATCTCTTCCTCTAGTGGCACACCTGTGATCATTCAGTTGACAATATTCTATTAGAGTGTGAGGAAGGTTGTTATTGACTAAATCATATACAAAAGCTGAAACTGATAACAAGTTTAGATTGTAAACATCCAGATTTTTTAACTTGTGGAACAAAGGTCTTGAATGAGTTCTCCATGAACGAATAATGTCAGATTTAGAGTTTATATAGATCTGGATGAAAAACAGATCACAGTGGCTGATCTAGAAGGGGGGTAGGCGCCCCCCCCCCCCCCTCCCCTGCCCTTGGGATGTCAATTTTAAAAAATGGGGCGATTGGGCCGCCCAACCCCCACAATCTCAAAATATAATAAAAAAGGTGCTTATGAGACCTAGGCATCTCTGACCCCCCCCCCCCCCCCATGGATCATGCTTTTATCTTCCTTTCCTTTATCATTCTTCTAGTCTCTTGCTCTCTTACACTTGCGGTTATCATCATTATTCTTGTTTTTCGTATCTTGTCCTTGTCCATTTAAGTCATTGCAGATTATTTCAACGACTCTGAAAATCTCTTTAACTAACTTTCTTTAGAAGTTGTAGTGAAAATAAGACTTCTGTAAAAATACGTATCACCCGAATCTGTTTCTCTCCTTGCAACCTCCCCCCCCCCCCCCAAAAAAAAAAAAAAAAAAAAGATATGATTTTAAAAAGTCCCACCTACAATGATAAACAATATGTCCGTACCTTACGTTTGTGGAAAAAACTTATGGGATGAGTCCGCCAATTTCCGAGTCCCTCATCGCTTTCTGTAGGTCTTCACGAGGCCCTCCTGTGGCATTCCTCCACGCAACTAACACTTCCCTTAATGCAGCTTCATAGTCCTTCAGATGTTTAGTCAGTATCTTGTCTGCTTCGTTATGACCCGTGTCATTTAGTTTCAAGCAGAACTCGTGATATTTGCCGATGGGGCATATTTTAGCTAGTTTGTGTAACTCGATTTCAGTTACCATGCCTGTATTGGTAGTCAATTTTTTTCTGTAGGGAAACATAGAGAGAGAATTATCAAAATGATGGTAGGAGCCTAGGAGGTATAGGAAAGGGAAGGAGAGGAAGGGGGGGTTGGAGAAGAAAATAAGGAACAGAAAGACAGAGAGTGACAGGGAATGTGGACATGGTTGAAGAAATAGAGCTAGAGAGGGAGAGAGAGAGAGATAACAGTGGCAATCATAAAGGAGGAAGTGTGAGAGAGAGAGAGAGAGAGAGAGAGAGAGAGAGGGGGGGGGGGGAGAGAGAGAGAAGAGAGAGTTTATATCATAATGTACAACAGGGCCGATTGTTCAATTAACATACAACGAAGTTTTTGCATGTACATCAGATCATAGTTCGAAATAATCACACACCTGCATTTATACATGTATGTAGCTCTCAACTTTAATAATGATGTGCTAAAGGTTTCAGGGCGTAGTAGAATGAACTAGAATGCCCCCCCCCCCCCCCCGTTGCACCCACAAATGTATTAATCGCCCACAAATGTAATAACACTTTACCCACAAATGTAATAACTCCCACAAATGTAATAATTTAACCCACAAATGTAATAACGCACTTTATCCACAAATGTAATAATTCTGAACAGCCAACAAATGTAATAATGATTTTACCCACAAATGAACTAAATTCTAGGAGATATTTTGTCAAAATTCTTTCAAAACTGAAAACCTGCTAAATCATGGGTATAACGCGCAGTCTTTATTCCAGTCCAGATTATTTCAATTAAAAAAAAAACGAATCTTCAAAACAAAGGCCCCATCATCTTGTTCCTGTGGAGTTACATGAGAATCGGGCCTAGCCTTTCCTCCAGACCCGGTTATTTCGAAAAGAAATGAAAAACAAAAACTTGAAAACTAAGAGCCCACCATCTTCCAAACTAATACAAGGTGATAAAGCATGGGTTAAGAGCGTAGTCTTTTATCCAGCTTAATTTTATATATTATTCAAACCTTTAAATCTAAGACCCTATCATCATATTTCTGTGGAATAAAATGAATATTGAACGTATTCTTTCCTCCAGCCCCGGTTATCTCAAAAGATATAAAGCAAAACAAATAAAAAAACAAAAACTTGAAAACTAAGACCCCACCATCTTCAAAACTAAGTCCATGTGATATAGCATGGGTTAAGAGCGTATTCTTTTATCCAGACCCGTTTAATTTATTTTTAAGTCTTTAAACCTGAGACCCCATCATCATATTTCTGTGGAAAAATTTGAAAGTCGAGACTAGTCTCTCCTCCAGACACGGTAATTTCAAAAAGCCAATAAACAACTAAACAAAATTTCAAATATAAGACCCAACAATCCTCCTACGACCCCGTAATGAAGCACAGGTTTAGAGCGTTGTCTTTACTCCAGACCTAGTCATTTAACAAATGAAAAAATCTTCAAACTAAGACCCCATTATCTTATTCCTGCGGAATAACATGAGAATCGAGCCTAGTCTTTCCTCTAGACCAGGTTATTTCAAATGTAGAAAAAAAAATATCAAAAACAAAAACTTGAAAACTAAGGCCCCACCATTTTTCCAAACTAACACCCTCTAATAAAGCAAATGTTTATATCGTAGTCCTTCCTCCAGACCTGTTTAATTCAAAAATAAGAAACAAAATCATGACATCTACGGCCATATCATCTTATTCCTGTCTTTTCTTCGTTTATTTCTTGTTTCTTGTACATAAGGTGAATATAGTGCATTATAAGTACTCATCATTATCCTCGTTTCTTGGCGATGCATGGCATCGCTTAACATTGTTACATACTGTATGTGGATACAACACGTTGCAAATAAATGATTGCTCTGTGTTCACACGAACTGACGAATCAGTCAAAATGGTGCATATAACTGTAAATAACACACTACCTCGTACGTAGGTCCTCCTTTATGAGGAGAAATATATACAAGAAGTGATAATGGTTATTCACATCGTCTCCTTTGGGGTTGTTGCATTATCCATACATGCCGTCTGGGTAGGTGAATGCAGACGATGTGTATACATGCATGTAATCAGAGTGCCTGAATCTCATATTTTAACTAAGAACATTTCAAGATAAGATCTAAACTGTTTTGAGAATGTTGTTTTTACATCATTCACGATATTCGCCTTTCAGTCAGCATGTTTGAATTCTTCTGCGTCCGTATAAGACATCGAAAACCATTGTTCCTTGCAATGTACTATGTTTCTAAAAAATGAAAGAAAATCGACGTTCAAATGTCAATAATTCTAAAATTCTTCACCACCAATGACATAAATGTATACAATATCTTAAATATAAATTGTTACCCAAACTCGTCGTATGAAAGTAACCCCAAGCCCCCCCCCCCCCCCCCTCAAACACACACACACAGACATGTACAAATTTTGTCTCAATTCTCTGGAAAATCATATGTTCTTTCTATGTAAGTATTTATAGATTATTTTATTTGCATCATTGTACCTTTCTCGTAAACTGGAAATAATATAAGATTCGAAGAGCTAAACAAACTTTAGGAACTTGATGTGTAGGTCGAGATATTATTATTGTTCTAGAGGAAGTAATGTGTTTATTCTCGTAATATTGATGGTATTTTTTGCATTATCTAGTAATCAATTGATTATTGGGAGAGACAGTTTCGATTGAGGCATGTGACAGGGAATCGGGAAATAACTAGATTTATATGTTCTTCTATTATTACCGGTATGATGAGCTTTGATAATAAACTCTGTTCTTCTAATTCATATAACTAAATCATCCCTTTCTCTCTCTCTTAGGTTTCGTTTACTACGTTTTTGATATTTCCTGCAGCATTTTGTGATAGTAATTCGACATTTCATTTGATTATTTTGTTATAAATCAATATGACTGTGCATGTATATGGAGACGATCTAAACTGTGTGATTAGTTCATCTTAAGGGGATAATTCACCCTGAAGATAAGTTGGATTCAATAAAAACAGAAACATGAAAGAAACATGTTATTAAAAATATTAAATATTAATATTTAATATTAAAAATGTTGTGATCTTTTTAATTCGCAATTTTGTGACGTGTTCTCCCAGGTATTGTGTGCAGTATAATTATATGAATTTTCTTTATCTGGTTTTAACAATTGATTTTTTTGCCCTTACAGTTATGTGTGTAAAAACGTATTGGTGATGATGCATCAAATTCACAGATAAAAGAATGCTTATCATTTTGAGACATATTTTACATATTTCACAGTACATATTTTTGAAAAATGGAAAATAACATATGGAAGAGCTTCTCCCATAACTTTCTTATCCTTTGACGGATTTTCATCAAATTTTCACTTTCTTATTTTTATGTGTCTGCTTTTATTGAAACAAATATTTTTTAAGGGTAAACTATCCCTTTAAATGTGTGATCACCAGATACTCAACATTTTCAGATCGCCGTCAACATTGTTCCCGCTTTCCATGCTTATCCTGAAATACACATTTGATATATGTACGATGTTTGATTACCAGATATATAGTGCATGGCCACACACAATCACAACAGAACCTAACGAGGGAATTTATGTTTACATCGCCACCAAAAATGTCCTCCTCTTTCCATGCTTACCCTGCAGCTTTCGCGGTGCTTGGATCACCTTCAGTCCCACTAGCTCCACCTGTATCCCCACCTAATGCAATTAACGTAACGAGACACAAAATTATTTATGTTTTTATTTTATTTTCTCTGAGGGGGGGGGGGGGTAGGGGGAATGAAGGGGGTGTTCTATGCCAAAAATCTGTGGGCGATGCTCGCACTTTCGCAATATGTGGTGTGATTTGCGGGATGAACATATTTGCCCCGTCGGATTGGAAATAAATATAACGTAGGCAAAGAGGAGGGTGTAGTTCATGATGTGTGGTGTATGGGGAAGGGCGGAGGGGGGTATTCCCCTGTTGATTATCAGTATTTAAAAACTCTCCCATAACAGTAACTTCATTACATTTATAACTAGATAGAGTGTGTTAAACAACACATTCGACAAGCTTTAGGGATCAGCTACTGTTAATGCTACCGGCACTATTTCATTCTATATGAAACCCTCGTTGCTGTACCAGGCAAACGTGCAAACATCGAAACCTCGTAGTCAAGAGCAGCATTTGGTCGGGCAAATAACGGAGCACTTATTCCTGGAGTAATGAGCATTTTGTCATCTCAATTATACATTCGGCTGAAAAGCACAGATGAGCGAAATATCTACAGACCAGGAAGGGATAAGTTTCCGGGTACCCCCTGAAGAAAAGCTGTGCCACGTTAGCAGAGTTGAGTGAGGCTATCCATCCTTGCACTCACATTCCATTTTGATTTACATTCATGTATTGTTCACTTTTTTATCTGAAATACATTCAACTGGATTAGATTGATTTTGTTTGTAGGACATGTTGTACGTGCATGTGATAGGTGGGATTTGAAATGTCTAACAAAGTGTAAAACCAAAAAATCTCTGTTCACCTGCTTCTGCCCTGTCATCATTGTCATTGTCATCATCTCTAGGCCTAGGGTCTGGTGCTTCGGTGGGCTCTGAAAGAGAGAATGTTTATTCTAGTAATCATTCACTACTCATGAATATTAATGAGTCAGATTAAATGGGACTCTTCAGTATTTGTTTCCATGTTGCCGTGACTTGATCTGCGAACTAGAAATAGCTTGCGTGGTTAAGTCGCTGCCCGGTAAGCAGTGGATTGCAGGTTGAAATCCCGTCTAGTTCCAAGATTTCTTCTGACTTGTTTTTCGTTCATTTACAGGATGGAGCACGCTATCCTTACTACTGGGTGTATGCCTAAAGTTTCTTTGTTAATTTAAATCACTCCAGAAAGCCTTTTCACTAAAATCTAGAGATTATTTCGTTTTACACTTCGTTTTCTCCAATCCCAACTATCACATGCACGTACAACATGTCCTAAAAACAAGATCAATCTAATCAAGTTCAATGTATTTCAGATAAAAAAAAAATATGAACAATACATGAATATCAATCAAAATGGAATGTGAGTACAAGGATGGATAGCCCCACTCAACTCTCATTTAATCTGAGTAAAAAAAAAAATAATTATCATCATCTCTGTTTACCTGCTTCTGCCCTGTCATCATTGTCAACATCAGTAGGCCTAGGGTCCGGTGCTTCGGTGGGCTCTGAAAGAGAGAATGTTTATTCTAGTAATCATTATATATTCAAAGGATATCCATCC
Organism: Arbacia lixula; assembly: GCA_963669155.1. Taxonomy (NCBI): domain Eukaryota; kingdom Metazoa; phylum Echinodermata; class Echinoidea; order Arbacioida; family Arbaciidae; genus Arbacia; species Arbacia lixula. The sequence goes on along the minus strand of OZ022587.1, from coordinate 4,663,094 downwards.
CCTTGAACAAGGTTTTAACACGCCACTCAATATTCATGACTTACAGCTGCTTTGAACAAAATGACGCATACGCTATTGCGTCATATCCACCTATAATTTACAATAGGTCATGGATACTCCTATACATGCATATATGCATACATCTAGCCAAATGGTCCTAACGGCGGACTACTCATGAATATTAATGAGTCAGATTAAATGGGACTCTTCAGTATTTGTTTCCATGTTGCCGTGACTTGATCTGCGAACTAGAAATAGCTTGCGTGGTTAAGTCGCTGCCCGGTAAGCAGTGGATTGCAGGTTGAAATCCCGTCTAGTTCCAAGATTTCTTCTGACTTGTTTTTCGTTCATTTACAGGATGGAGCACGCTATCCTTACTACTGGGTGTATGCCTAAAGTTTCTTTGTTAATTTAAATCACTCCAGAAAGCCTTTTCACTAAAATCTAGAGATTATTTCGTTTTACACTTCGTTTTCTCCAATCCCAACTATCACATGCACGTACAACATGTCCTAAAAACAAGATCAATCTAATCAAGTTCAATGTATTTCAGATAAAAAAAAATATGAACAATACATGAATATCAATCAAAATGGAATGTGAGTACAAGGATGGATAGCCCCACTCAACTCTCATTTAATCTGAGTAAAAAAAAAAATAATTATCATCATCTCTGTTTACCTGCTTCTGCCCTGTCATCATTGTCAACATCAGTAGGCCTAGGGTCCGGTGCTTCGGTGGGCTCTGAAAGAGAGAATGTATATTCTCGTGATCATTATATATTCAAAGGATATCCATTCCTTTAACCAAGTCTGAATCCGCCACTCAATATTCATGACTTGCAGCTGCTTTTAACAGTATGACGCATACGCGATTGTGCCATGTCAATCTGAATTTCACAATACTTTCAGCTTTTGGTGATGAACTCTTAATTTTGTCACTTAGTGCTGGTTTTGTAGTTCATGAGGATAAGCGAACACGTAATTTTATTTTTCTACATGGAACGACTAGTTTTGCCGTTGCTTGGCACATGTATCATGTTATTTTTCTTAAAGAAAGATATCGTAAAGTTACGTGTCCGGCAAATTGGTTATGGAGTGTGATGCGGAACAGTGTGAAATCGAGACTTCTGTACTGCAACGTGAAATCACGTGTAGAGACTTTTTTTTACCTTATCGTTACAATGCCTCGAGTGAATCTTTACAGATGCATTGTAGGTATTACATATCACAACTGCGCAAGTATATGGGGTGAGGATATTTCTCTTAGTTCTTCTTCGCATCCTAGTTTGTTTATACGTCAAATCCAGGTAGGCCTAAATATTATCAAGAGAATAGGCGGATTCAAACATGGAATCAAAGATAAAATTTTGTAAAGCATTTTTTGTATCTAGGAGAAGAAGAGTGCAACAAATCTGCATTAATTTAACGGCTGATGGTATACTCCATGTAACTTAAACATTCTTGGTCATAATACTAAGTCACGCATGGGTTGTTGCTATGTCGGACAAACCTCGGACAAGCTTACCGGTTGTCAGTGGCAATCTTAAAATGTTAATATGTTAGTAAGCCAGTCTAAGACCAACCTTGTGATGTTTTTTTATCATGTCCCCTACAACGGCCTACATATTTTTGCGAGTCTCGCTAGTGTTTATTTTGCACATATTTAATTCTGATGACTATCATAACTCCCTCACTAACTATCATCTGATCCCCTCCCTCCCCTCCCACTCCTTGTCGCGCGTACAAACGATTCCGGTATCCTCAATATCCCTTAGAGGGGAAGTCCACCCTGAAGTACAATTGGTTTAAATCGTAGCAGAAAATGAAAGCAACATATTAGTGAAGATTTGACAAAAAATTGTTAACTCTGTTGGATCTTTGTCAAACCTACATTAATATGTTTCTTTTATGTTTTCGTTTTGTTTATGCTTTGTATGTGTATCATTTCATCATCATGCCATATTGGTTTGTGCTCCTCAATACCCACACATTGAGCTTTCTTGACACTTTTGTATACTGATATATATTATATATAAAAATATGTGTATATAAATATAAATTCACGAGGCGATCGAAATCAAAACAAACAAACTGAGCATCATTAACGTATTCAATAATAAACATATTGATACAAATTCTAAACTCTTAACAGTAATTTTAATTCATGTTGACTTTAAAAAAAAAAAGATGCGAAAAAACTGCACAATAATACAATTTTTGAAGTTTTTTTGGGGAAGACAAAAAAAAAGAAACCGCGGGCTTGTGAGAGCATTTTAGTTATTTTTTCGTATCAATGTAAAACTTGAAGAAGGCTAGTCACGCAGCGAAGCCTTGATACGTATACATTTATGTGAATACGAAACAAGATGCTTCTCTTAGTACGGACCATACCATGATCAGAGTTGTCACTGTATTCTATGTCTGCACTGAATTAATGTGTTTTCTAAGCAGAACAATCCATTAATTTTCATATTATTTCATTCCACGTAGCTTAGTAAAACCTTATTTAATACAATATTTGAATATTTAAAACAACTGCACAAAACAAAAGAAACTTGTACAAAAGGCAGACCTGTCTAAAAGGATAACAATAGCAATAAACTTTTGTTGTTCTTCTGAACGCTTAATGGTAGGTGGTATGTCTACCAGTTTTATTGTCAGTTGATATTTTTCTTACTGTGATCTTTGTAAGAGGGCTGACTTACTTACCAGATGCAGTGGTCGGGGGTGATGGCAGAGACAGTGGCATCTCGACAAAGTCAATTCTCAATTTAATCATTTCTGAAATGTCAAAGCGAGATAAGGTAATCCGAAAGTTTTTCCCAGAACGTGGTTTGTTTTGCAAGTTGTATTGCAATATTTATTTTTATCATTGTAATCTATGTTTGTACCAAACAAAACAAAAAGAAAGAAAAACAATTTGAACCAAAACAAACTTGGCAGGATTGTCTTTGTACTTATTGACTAGCTTCTGTGTGAAAGTGTCATTGATCCGTGCAGTAATGCATGAGTGAGCACACATTAAAGGCAATATCTTTCACTTTTCAAAGATCACAAGTGTCAGATTTGGGTGACTGTGAAGCAATATTTTGGCGAATTGTTTAATTGGTGTATGTGTAAGTGCTGTTGTTGTTTGATCATCCATATTTGACCCCCTCACACATATTCTGATAATCTTCACGCATTTTACGGTTGACTGACCCAACTTGTAGGGGGAAAGTGTTATGTTCAAACTAAATTTTGCAATATTTCCTTCAGTTTATTGACATAATTGACATCAGAAATTGTGAACAAAATGTATCATGACATATTTTGTGGACATAAGACGTAGTCGCCGTGTCATGCTATTGAGCACAGTTTTAGGGTGAAGTCAAAAATCGTAAAATTTCATGTTGATATGACATTAATGCATATTTATTAAACAAAATGATCTTGATTTTAGCATTGTATGCGTATCATTGCATCATTATGCCTCATTGGTTTGTGCTCCTCATACCCACACATTTAGCTTTCTTGACACTTTATATATATACTGATATATATTATATATAATAATATGTTTTACCTTTTCATTTATGAATTCACTTTGTCCCCACTTCATGCCTCTTTGGCTCGTTTCTTTGTGGATAAACATATTTAGAGTTACTGGGAACTTTGAAGAATGATAAGAAGGTTATAACTGTACACATTTTAAATATAAAGGTTTGGCTTAAAACAAAGAATTGGGACACTTTTGAAAAATAATCTTTAAAAAGTTGCAACTCGAACCAAACTAAAATGTGTACATAAGAAATATGATGAAGCAGAGGGGTGTCGATGCGTATTCCCTTCCAATCACAAATTTCTTCGTTGGTGGCCGGTTTTCCTCAAACGTTGATACCATCTGTGTCTATCATAGGTCTGTTTTTATCGTGCTCATTAAGCTGAAGCTTTGTGATTATTTTTCGAGCTATCCGTTATGTTTGATTTCCTTTAATGTACTGATTTTGATGTGTTTTATACTTCGATAAAAAATACACTGAATTGATTTGAAACTTCCACAAAAGCATACCTCTTTGAAGATGCTCCGCGGATATCATCATTTTATTTGTTTTGAAGATCTCGAGGAGTTGCCTGGCAATGGGCGGTGTTGTACCCCATTCGCCGACGTACGCTTTGAGAAGTTTGAAGATGGCAGCTTGTGGGTTTCCAGCCCTGTTTGCAGTAACCTCCTGTGCACTCCCTTCCGTTGAGCTGAGCCCCAAATACACGCTGAATTGGTCGGGAGGGACTTGAGTTATATCCACCGTCTTTGAAAGGGCAAGGAGCAATGTATCCGTGAGAATAGATTTGTCCATCATGTCCATGCTGCATATATAAGGAATATAAAAAGTTGCTTAATCGATGACTAGTTGTCGACATATTACATATCAACACAATTTAAGAATTGTAGGTTTATTATGGCTACTGGCGAACACACTGGATGGTATTGAACATGTATTGAATGCTATGTGTATGCGTTTACTTCCTCGTACGTATGTCCTCCTTTATTGGTAGAAATACATACAAAAAGTATGGTTATTCATATGATTTCCTTTGCCTACACAATGACGTTACGTAGCTTCTCACATGTAGAGGTTGTTAAGCATTATCCATACATACCGTCTGAGTAGATAAATGCAGACGATGTGTATACACGTTTGTACTCAGAGTGCCTGAACCTCATATTGTATCTAAAAACATTTTAAGATTAGATCGAAATTGTTTTGAAAATGTTACTTTTAAATCATTCATGATATATGCCTTTCAATCAGCATGTTTGAATCCTTCTCCGTTCAGATAAGATATAGAAAATCATTGTTCCGTGCAATATACCATGTTCCTAAAAGAAAAAGAAAATCGACGTTGAAATGTCAATAATTTAAAAATTTTACATCACCACTGTTACACATGACTGAATATAATATTCTTAAATATGAATTGTTACCCACACTCGTAGTATGAAACTAAAATATATAGTCTAGGGAGGATATTATTGTATACCCCCCTACACACACACACACACACACACACACACACACACTCACATGTACAATTTTGTCTCAATTCTCTTGACAACATCTTGTTGTTGCCATGTATGTATTTGTATATTGTTTTATTTGCACCTTGTTCCTTGCTTGTGGACCGGATTATGACACTTTCCTATCTGTTATTGCTATATTAGTTAGTTAATGTACATTATTATTGCACATTAATTTTTTTTTAATTTTTGTACCAGTGTTCCTTTCTCGAAAATTTAGAATAAAATCAATTTCAAAGCACGAAACAATTTTCAGGAAATTGTTTAGGCCAATACTATTATTGTTTTAGGGGAAGTGGTCGGCATATTCTCGCCGTCCACAATGTCCTCCTTTTTTCATGCTTACCCTGCAGCTGTCGCGGTGCTTGATTCACCTTCAGTCCCACTAGCTCCACCTGTATCCCCACCTAATGCAATTAACGTAGTGAATCACGAAATGCACTCTGTTTTCATTTTCTTTTCTCTCTGGGTTAGGGAAATAAAAAAAGGGAGGGGGGTTTCTATCCCCAAAATTGTATGAGCGATGCTCGCCCTTTTATAATAATTATGTGGTGTGACTTGCGGGATGAAAAGATTCCGGCGCCTTGTCGGATTAGAAATAAAGATACAAGGCCATTACGCTAAAAGAAGGGTCCAGTGGGAAAGGGGAAGGAGAGAAGGGGAAGGAGGAAGGGGAAGGAGAGAAGGAGGAAGGAGGAAGGAGAGAAGGGGGAATTCCCGAGCTGATAAACACTATATGAAAACTCCCCCATAACAGTGCTTTAACTTCACTTAATACACCTATAACTAAATAGAATCATTACTGGATATAGTGTTAAACAACATATTCGACAAGCCTTGGGGCTCAGCTACTGTTAATGCTACCGGCACTAGTTCGTTCTCCATGTAATACGTTGCTGTACCTGGCAAAACATACAAACATGGAAACCTGGTAGAGCAGCATTTGGTCACTCATGCACGACTGAGTAGATTGATGTGATTTTCACACGGTAGTTAGTCAATAAGTGAAGGTATAATCCTGCCAAGATATGTTGCCCAAAACCTCTGCGGTAAAAAGTTATGTTATTTTACATAGGGGAACACTTATTTTTGTGTGTGTTTAATTTCCGGATTAATGAGCATTTTTAATTCAAATTCTATATTCGCGGGAAAAGCGCAGATTAGGAAAAATATCCCCAGAGCAGGAAGGGGTGACTTTCGGGACCCCCGAAAGAACAGCTGTGCCACGTAAGCAGAGTTGAATGGGGCCATCCATCCCTGTACTCACATTCCAATTTGATTTACATTCACGTATTGTTCATTTTTTATCGGAAATACATTCAACTCGATTAGATTGATCTTGTTTGTAGGACATGTTGTACGTGCATGTGATAGGTGGGATTGGAAATGTCTAACAAAGTGTAAAACAAAATAATTTCTCTTCACCTGTGTCTGCCATGTTGTCATTGTCGTCATCAGTAGGCTTAGGGACCGGTCGTGCTGTGAGCTCTGAAGGAAAGAATGTATATTCTAGTAATCATTATATATCTAAAGGATATCCATCCCTTTGAACAAGGTTTGAAGCCTCTATTCATAATTGCAGCTCCTTCAACAATATGATGCATACGCGATTGCTGCATGTCCACCTAAATTTTACAATAGGTCATGGATATTTCTATACATTTCAGCTTTTGCTGATGAACTCTTAATTTTGTCACTAAGTGCTTATTTTGAAGTGCTTTATTCAAACTGGTTTCCACTATAATTCTTAGTTATAATGTACTTATCAGGGAGGTTGATTGGGATATGAATGCCTGTAAATGTATGTATATTTTTGGAGTAATTTTTCTTTTTTTTTTAGTTTTAATTTATTTTGACTGTATTTACTCTGCCTTGTATATTTTTATGTCTCATACAGGGCGCCGTTGTAAAACAGTTTTTCAACTGAACGGCCTACCCTGTATTTTTAACGAAAACATGAATAAATAATAAATAAATAATAACAATTCTTCTGCGCATCCTGGTTTGTTAATACGTCAAGGCCAGTCAAGAATTATCAAGAGACGGGGAATTCGAACATGGAATCAAAGAGAAAACCTTTGCAAAGCATTTTTTGTGTCTAGATTTCAATGACTGATTACAATGACTTAATTCAAGTGAATCTACATTACTTAAACGGCTAATGGTACTCCATTTGACTTAAACATCCTTGGTCATAATACTGGGTCACGCATTTGCCAACAGCTTTAAAGACAAAGTGAAATAGTCCTCTTGCAGGCCGAAAAATAAGATGTTGTAAAAACCACGGAAAATTGAAGTGGATACAAATAAAATAACTTCCCTCCAAAATAGAATTAGCCTAGTACCTAGATCGAACTGGAAATGTGAGACAGGCTGTAAAACAGCAAGATTTCTTTTCTGTTTTTTAGTGGGAGAGCAAAAGAGCCAGTGTTTTGGGGCATCCCCCCTTCATGGGAAAACACTCGGTTCATCCTGGAAGGAAGTTCAGCCTACAAACGGTATCAAACAGGCATTAAGAGTACAATACGAAAGAAGAAGAAGAAGAAGAGGGATTTTTTCACCTGTTCCTTTCTCTTCCCAAGTAGGCGCCTTCGTATAATCTGTAATCAGAAGGATATCATGCGATAACTCGTTATTCATCCACTTATCAGAATCGTTCATTAATCCGCCTTACATACCGCCTTTATCATGTGTTTGTCCAGCCATATATCAGTATATCCATATACACAGGAAATAAATACAAATTTCATTTAATTGATTTTTTATTAATGATCACTAAAAATCCCTTGCTTACACAATCTCGGGAAACATGGCAACGCATTATATTACTGTCTTGAATGACCAGACAGACCCTCTCACCCTTAACCGTTACACTACCAGGGCCCTGTTGCATAAAACTTACCAGTGGTGGTAACTTTGCTTCCAGTCGCAGCTTTTATGAAAACCTTGAAATTGATTTTCTGTTGAGCAATCTTACCATCTTAGTTACCATTTATGGCAGAGTTACTACCAATAGCAAGTTTTATGCAACGGGGCCCAGGTCTTAAATAGTACATTGACCTACTTCAAAATCTTTATGCCAGCGGTAATGAAGGAGTTCCGACAGGCATCAAGTTTGTTCATTATTTTTCATTTTATACACACATTAGATAAAGAAAATAATGTCACATTTCAGTCATGTAATACTGCGTTCGTATCTAAATCCGATTTCTAGCATTTTGTTCTAAGTATATGAAAAAATGCATTTGTGTTTGGCATTACATTTGAACAGCAGTTTTGGGAATATCGATTTTAGCGCAGTGTGTTTCGTTTTTGTAAAGTGTTTTTGTAAAGTGTAAAGTTGTCATATCACCGACACTGCAATGATTTTTAGTTGCACTACCTCTTGTTTTCTTTCTGTATAGAAAGTAAAGCAGGACTGCTACAAGGACGGCGACGACTGCTACCACTACAGGGACTATGATCGCTGGTAGGTTGACATCTGCTTTGTTACCGGGATCATCTGTGAAATGAACGAAAATAAATTAAACATGCAGTTTACGATGAAAAATGTCAAGAAATAAAACTCATCGACATAGCCTCTCTTCGCTCATTCATTGCTGGAATAATGACTCTTCACAATTCTCCTTGATACTGCATATAATTATAACATGTATAAGAAAAAACCGTCCCACAAAGCACGGCGCATCGCATGTTGGTAGTCATACCCACTTTCTATATACAAATGATACGTTAGACCGGAAGTGAGTATGGGGATGTATCGCAATTAAATGGAATCAGCTCTATACGCGTGTACACATTAATTGCAGTCAACAATCAGTTACATATGTGTGTACACATTAATTGCAATCATTACGTGTGCACACATTGATAGCCATTACTGACTGTAATATATATTGCAATTAAGTGCAATCGGTTCCATTTGTGTGTACACATTGATTGCAATTATTGACTGTAATATATTGCGATAAGTGAAAATCAGTTCCATGCGTGTGTACACATTGATTGCCATTACTGACTGTAATATATATTGCAATTATATGCAATCGGTTCCATACGTGTGTATATACATTGATTGCAATTACTGACTGTAATATATTGCAATTAATCGATATCAGTTCCATACGTGTGTACACATTGATTGCACTCATATTCACTCACCTCACATGTATTGTAATAATTGAGTGAAATTGACTGCGATCGATTGCAGTTAGCTGTGATGTTACATCTGGTAACACTGGTTCTTCATGTACTGTATCCATATTTTGCTTACTCTGTCTCTTTGTCTAAATCGCGCAAATAGGTAAACAGCCGGATAGTTTGTTACAAAGGGATGCGATTGATCTGAATCGATCGCAACTTTAATAATCTATTTCTGATGTGCAGATTTACGATAGATATGAATCACATGTCTGGTTGCGATCAGTCGCAATCAGTCGCAGAGCTCTGGATACTCAATATGTTACGTTCACCTGTTGGGGACTTCATTGACCATGGAGCGATTTTCGGCACCACCAACACCTCCACCCCGTCTCTCTCCGTACCGGTAGGTGTCGTAAGTGAGGAGTTGCAGCTGAAGTGTGTCTCTTCCGAGACGCTTACGGTTGCCGTGGATACGAGGGTGTGGAACCCATCTCCTTCGTCATCTTGCATTTCATCTTTGGTGGAGTTGAGCAGCTCTCCGCTCTCATCGTACCACTCCAGGGTGACGTCATCAGCGTCCGAGATTTTGCGCAGTGCACACCAGATGTTTATGTAGGCGTTTACTGGCGCTTCAATCTGGCACTCGGCTGGTTCACACTGTGGTATGATTGGGCTTGGACCTGCAAGAGTGGCATAGTAAAGCACCGAATTAAAAAAAGAATGGAAACAAGACTAAAACTACATTGGTAACTACATTAACGTTTGCCCTTATACATCCCGTTTCTACTTAGAATCATATTCTCAAGCAGAAATTAATTTTGGAACTGTTGATGTCATCCGAAAGTTGGGTTTATTTGAATTTCCATGGATATAAGCTTTTTAATTGGCAGTTATTTAAATAAAAGTACATATTTTAGACGCACGACAGAGGCGAACATGGATTTCTCAAAAATTGTAGCGGCGTGTGCCAGGGAAAATTTAAGGTGTGTATGTTTGAATAATTTGAGTGTACGAAATGCATCGATTGCGCATAAAGGTTTGATTCATGTACTGTATTGAGATAAGGTGGAGAATGAGAACGTACCCGACACGAGAAGTTGAGTGCATATATCATACACGGCGGTATCTTGGAACCTGTCGACATCACAGCAGTAGTCACCTCCATCTCTGACTGTGATCGCACTCAGTATCAACGTCGACTTGTCGCCATTGTCAACATCAGCCCGAACTTCATAATAGTCATCAAAATACATTGGTTCTCCTTCCATGAAATTGACCACTTTTATTTCGGTAGTGGAATTGTTGAACTTCCAGTAAATATTGTGCACGGTTCCTTCGCCAAAGACGCAGGGTATATGCGCTGTCTCGCCTCTGGACACGGAGACCGGGCTAAGCCGCGCTGTCCCAGCGTGCATTACGATGAGCAGTAGTATCCACATGGTTGCTGAGGTGAACGAAAAAAATATATCGCTAGTGATAATCGTTTGTCTCGCAATGCATGGTCAATAAGAGATCTAAGATCACGACGTTTCGTGCGCCACTGCAACATTTCGTCAGGTGTGATACTATCAAACAAAAAATATCGTTATCATAGATAATGGTAAATTAATATCAGTGTTGTGTCCGAGGCCGGCTTGTCCGAGGCCAAGGCCAAGACCAAGGCAGGATCACCCGAGGACAAGGATGAGGCCAAGACCGGAAGGGTTGAGGCCAGACCAAAGCCGAATATTCCATTACGGCCGAGGCCGGAGAGCCAGAAAAAGGCCAGTCGTGGCCAAATATTGTGATATTGTTTGGCGGCAGCAACCACAGATTTCATAGGGATCCTAAATACCTGTCATTTCTTTGCCCAGTGGTGTTCTTTGTTCTGGTTATGTATCATTTTTCCACACCTCCATAAAAGAACATATACAATACTCATATTTATACCGGTATACATTGCATATAAATAACAGTACATAGTCCATACACACAAACTTATACATAACCACTTACCCAATTAAACTTATCATTACTGTCCAATTTGTAGAAGGGTCAGGATCCAGCAAAGTCTGAAAGCTTACACATTTAAAAAAAAATGAGGCCTGTTTTTAAAAGCAAATGAAATATAAAGTCCTTTGCGGATTTCGAAAAGAATGAGAATATAATCTCGATCTCTGTCTTAAAAATTCGTAATCAGTATGATTACAGAAGACACTATAGCAAATGATCTCGCGAGCATGGGGAATTCATTCATAATCTAGCGCAGCAAAATCTGCACGCTCACATTTTGAATAGAACGAGCGAGTGCTGCCGATAGACTGTTCACCAACGTTGATTATTTGCTTACTACTAGACTGCTGATCGAGATTTTTTCATGAAGTTGTCTCGCGATGATGGATTTAAACACATTTTACAGTGTGCCAGGAACAACAAAAGAAGTAGGTGCACGAGGTGGAATGTTCTTCCACTCCCTCCTCAGAGCTGAATAAATGCTGCCATATTTGCATGATAATAGATTGAAATATGGTCGGCTATCGAATGAATTCCCATTTGAGTGGTGAAATTGACCTGAGTTTATTTTCTACCGGCAATAATCTACTCATGTGCAAATTGCAATTACGAAGGGGCTTATTGTGGAGACTGTTGAAGCTCTCTTATCAGTTAAAAAAAAATCACGTCACTTATTGTTATTGACGTTTTGCGCCGCAGACAGTGAGATATTCATTATCAGTAAATTATTTGCTAGACTATTACGTTGTATCGTCTTTGTTATACTGTTATTTATGGTTTCATGTTTCAAGTCATGAAATGCAGTATTTACGTCACACGTGACGTATATGTGAAATCGTCTTTGTTATGATCTCGGTACAGACAGGGTGTAACCTGTCACGGTCTATGAGGCAACAATACGTCTGGTTTTGTCCATCAAATCACTTTAAACAGGAATTGAACGTTCTGTACTAAATACCTATTGTCCTGTATTACGTTTCTATTTCATATTACTGTGGTTTCCATTTTCAAAATGTTTAAAGAGAGTTTTTAAAGGCCAAACTTGAAAAAATGTCTACGAAAGTAGTACTGTGCTATTCCTGTCATGTCATTCTCCACCTTGTCTCAATGAGAAAATACAAAGTAAGCCCACCCCTACCCCCCCCCCACACTTTAATGTTTTTGTCTAATTAACTCTGTTTGTCCTTTTATCTATGAAGTCAGCTTCTTCCTACTTCTTCTCTTACCGTATTTACAAAAAATCAATTGTGTGGAATGTTTGCTTCCACTTAAACCGTCTTTGTTATGATTTGTTTAATTTGCTTTGATTTATCCCCGTGTATCCTCATTTCTGCTTCCCCCTCATCCTGTTTGATTTTCACCATTACCCCCCCCCCCCCCCATCATTGCTACGTAGTGAGTCTTTTAATTGTCATCCAAATGCTATACATGTTATTTACGATGGAAGATACATATCGGTATCAAATGAAAGATTGCGATTTATCCTTTATATCCATAGTAGATTCACTTTGTTTATGTATTTGATGGTTTATATTTGAACTTAGATTACTCTTCTTCTGTCGTTTCGTACCCCACATAGATAAACTACAATTTGGATTTATATTTACTACATTCTACTTTCATGAATTAATATCATTACAGAAAAACTCTATTGATTTCCTAGCTGCAGCTTCTCCTGGCTTATTTTCCTGCTACTTCACCTTTACCCTTTCTCACTCTTCCATCGTCTCTCTGTTATCTTAACTACCCTCTTATCTTTCTCTTGTTTTGCCGCCTCTATATAGGCTATCACTGCTGCTCATACTCCCTTTTCTCATCCTAACACTTCACCCTCTTTCTCTCTCCTCAGTGATACTCCTCCACTGCTCCCAATTCTCCCTGACACTCCTCCGTATCTCATACTACCCCTTACCCCTTCCATGCCCCGCCTGTTTAATATTCTTTCCTCTCCCCTTCCCCCCATCATCAGCCCACCATCAGCTACACCTACAGGTAAACAAAGTTAAATCCCTGCATTCATGTCGTCATATTCGCTATCTACCCGGGATCAAAGTAGAGCGACCATATACTATACTACACCGAAACGCCATGAGAGAGGAAAGATATAGAAAATATCCGCCTTTCAATCAGCATATTTGCATCCTTCTCCGTCCGTATAAGATATAGAAAATCATTGTTCCTTGCAAAGTACTATGTTCCTAAAAAAAGAAAGTCGACATTCAAATGCCAAGTGTTACACATGACTGAATACAATATTCTTAAATATGAATTGTTACCCATACTCGGAGTATGAAACTAAAAATATATAGTCGAGGGATAATATTGTTATATGCCCCCTACCCCCTCCCCCTCCTACACACACACACACACACACACACACACACACACACACACACACATACACACACAAACACACACACATACACACACACAATTTTGTCTAATTTCTCTGGATAAGATAAGATAAGATAAGATTTTATTAACACTATCGACCCCCTCTCGGGGTATGAGAGTTCAACATATTTACAATGATATACAATAACATGAATACGTACAAATACATAAAGTAAATAGAGTACATAACTTCTTCAGTATTTACAACACCAAGCGCACAGGATTTCTTACAATTCTACCACTACGTGTAACTACATGTTCGTGACGCTGAACAGTAACATCAACAAAATCACTTCTTTTTGGTTCGTGACTAAAATGATTCACGATTATGTTACAATTTTACAAGTTAAATTTTACAAGTTTCCTCAACTGGCAAGAGTCTCGCATCTTAAAAAGTTTATCCATTTCTATAGAGCTAGGTCTACGACTACGCAATACTGATTTCTCTAAATATAACTTTCTCTCCTCCAAAAAGAAAGGACAAACAAATATATAATGGAATTCATCCCCTGTATCTGACAAGCAGAGTGTGCATATATCATCCTGCGACATGTCTGAGTCAAACCTATTATTATTTACAGGTAAACTGTGTGATCTTCATCTAAATTTACACAATGTGGTAGCATCTTTACTATCAAGGAACAGCAGATACTTTTCCAGTTCCAATAGGCCTATAAACATTCTATAATTGGAACATAAGCGGTTACTCCACATTGTAGCTTTCCAATCCTGTTTAAAGATATCAGCTAGTCTCAATTTCAATGCCTTCAGTACCCATTCATATTTAAATCCATGACTCTGAAATAACCACACATTAGTAAATCCTGCATTGTTCAATATATCTTCAACATAGCGTAACCAATTTGATACTGAATTCAAGTCTTCATTTTGGCTCAAGCATTTTGAAAGGCGGTAAAGTAAGAATGAGCGCTTGGTTTGTTCCCCTTTGATGATCTTTAACCAAAATCCAACCATTCTGCATTTGACATGATTTAGAATTACATATCGACCAGTTGCACCATAAACCATGCAGTCGGGAGTGCATTTATTTACATGTAGAATAGTTCTTAAAAACCTTCCGTGAAATACTTCAATTTGACTTTTATTTTCGTGTCCCCAAACCTCGCTTCCATACAACAAAATCGGTAACACCATACGATCAAATAACTCACATTGAGTATCTATAGATACCTGCAATCTCTTTGCTTTAACTAGCATAACTAACTAAATAAAGCCTTTTGAGCCTGAATCACTTGCTTTAGTGATAGCCTTCTTGAAGCTGCCATTATAGTTGAATTTTACTCGTAAATAAACAAAATCATAAACAACCTCCAACTCTACGCCATTAAATATGAATGATTGTACCTTCCTCACTTTGCCTCGGGAGGAAATTACAATTTTTGTTTTACTAGTATTAACATGAAGATGCCATTTCAAGCAGTGCTCCTCAACTCCATGCAATGCAATTTGAAGCTCCTCTGGACTTCCAGCGAAAATGAGGGTGTCATCGGCATATAATAGCAGAATAATCTAGAAAAGCCTACATTTCATCTTCGCTTACATGTGAATCTACCAAAGCAGATAACGAATGGAGACCGCTATACAATCTGCCAATGTGTTTATCAAAATCGTTTAAAAAAACGCAAATAAAAGCGGAAACAGATTTTCTCCTTGCCGTGGCCCTACATTGCATGAAAAGTAGTCTGAGAGTTTTCCCTTTACGCTTACGCAAGATTTGGCATAGCCATATATGTTTTTGATAACAGTGAAAACTTTTCCATTTACACCTGATTTCAACATTTTCAACCATAAGGAGGATCTATTAATCAAATCAAAAGCTTTTTTGTAGTCAGTAAATGCACAATATAAACGCTTTTTTTTTGCTGTAGATAAATATCAATTATACATTTCAGTGTAAATACATGATCAGTTGTTGAGTAACCTGAACGGAAACCAGCTTGTTCCTCACCAATTGTGGAATTCCTTTGTAGATAACCAGAAATTCTAAATTCTAAGAATTGAGGTGAACAACTTCCCCAAACAGCTTAACAAGGTTATACCTCTATAGTTGTCAGGTTTTTAACATCACCCTTATTCTTAAATATTGGAATAATGATTCCAACACACCAATCAGTAGGGATAACACCACTATCTAGTACAGCATTAAACAAAGAAACAATAATGTGTATGACAGAGGGCGGACAATTTTTCAGAAATTCATTCCTCATTAAATCAATACCAGAGGCCTTACCATTTATCAATTTCTTAATGATCATCTAGGTTTCTTCCACAGTAATTGGAATATTCAAAATGTCATTGTCATAATCAGGAATGTTTGAAAAAGGCTGAATGTGTAATTCATTCTCTGAGCTCTCTAAGACTGGAACATTATCTGTATTCCCAAGGAGTTTAAAATGATCCACAAATACATTCAATGGAACTTTATCGCTAATAGGAGCTTTTCTTTCACCTTTCTTTAATATTGACCAATATTCTGAGGGGTTATTTTTCTTCAAAGAACGTAAACTTTCACATCTCAACATCTGTTATTGCAATGTAAGTTTTAATTGGCTTATTTGTTGATTTCTCGAAAACTGGAAGTAAAAGAAAATTAAAGAGCTATATAAATTTGAGGAACTTTGTTACAAATGTGTATAAGTTATACATATATAGCCATACATGTAGCTCTTGAATTAGCTGCACTCTGGGTGCTTGTGACATTCCTCACTGGTGAAATAAACATTTAGCAATGTGTACTGCCCAGAAGAGTCTAGAATGTTATTTACATGAAAGAATGTTGCAGCTAGCTGAGACTCATTAGCATAATAAAGGAGCTCAGATGGGCTAGTGATGACTCATCAGTGTAATCTAGGTCAGGTCAATATTGTTTGTCATGTTTACAAGCATAGGTACAGTATATGTACAATATAGAGCTTACTGGATATATTGAGAAATTTCTGGAAGTATAGAGTTAATGGAACCTTCTAGAATGTATAGATTGTAGTATATATATGAGTTGTTCGAGATAGGAGCTCAGTTTTCATATCATCTTGCTCCAGTCACCTGTGATAAGAGTAACCTGCATCTAAGATATTGTTGTGACCCTGGCTCAATACCTATCTGTGGATTTATACGAGGACTTTCTCTCCGTGGATAAATACCTGCCTGTTAAATAGCGCTTATGAGATCCTGCCTGTGAAAGCGTGAAAGCTCTGTGGATTAACATTTGACCATCTTGGATCATCTATTTGGACTTGACTATCTGGAATACCTGCTCTTCAGCGTACAACATTGGGATCAACATTGCGATCATAATTTGGGAATACTGGATCGGATTATCAACTGGACCATCAGCGAGAGCCGTGGATCCATTGGACTTCAGTATCCTCCAGCACTGTAAGCTAACCTGTATCTATACATTGTAAAGTAACCTATATTGATGTATTGATGTACTGCAAGTGAACGCTTGTCTTGGTTTTTTAAAAGGGGAAAATACCCCATATAATAAAGAACACCTGAACTAAATATTGGTATCATTTTGTGTGATCCTTTCTGGCGTGAACTGATCGTAACAAAATTTGGGGGCTTGTCCGGGAAATGAACATTGTTAATAAGCCAACATTGTTCAAAATTCAGTGAAATTTTGGTCATAACTTTGATTGATCTATCCTAGAATACATCAGACAAGCTTTCACATATTTTGATTGTATATGTTGTATACTGTGTACAATCATGAGTACTTTCAATGTTAAGACGTTTGCCGAGAGGACAGATTTGTCCTACACAGATTTGGAAAGATTAAGAAAGTGTAATTTGATCGCTATTGCCCAACATTTGAATGTTGAATTGACACAGGGTATGAAGAAGGCAGAGATACTTGATAGTGTAGCTAGTCACATGACAGTTAGACAACAAACCCAACCAGCTGAACAAGCCCAAGCTATGGGTGGTTCAGATCAAACACAGCTTGAGCTTGCTAAAATGGAATTTGAAAGAGAGAGGATGAGATTAGAATTTGAAGAGAAAGAAAAACAAAGACAGCGCGAAGCTGAAAGAGAACAAAAACAGCGAGAAGCTGAAAGAGAACAAAGACAGCGTGAAGCTGAAGAAAGACAAAGACAGCGAGAAGCAGAAATTGAAATGAGAAGACTAGAAATGGAAATGAAATTGCGGGAGCTTGAATTGTCTCAGACTCGTGCACAGGACAGTAAGTCCCATACATTTGATGTGGCAAAGAATGTTCGTTTGGTGCCAAAATTTGAAGAGGATAGAGTCGACAAATATTTTGTCTCATTTGAGAAAGTGGCTAGTACGATGAAATGGCCACAGGAATTTTGGCCGATGTTTCTCCAAAGTGTTTTTGTTGGTAAAGCAGCAGACGTGTACTCATCTCTCTCAGCAGAACAGTCATGTAACTATGCTACTGTAAAGAAAGCAGTACTGAATGCGTATGAATTGGTACCGGAGGCGTACAGACAGAAATTCAGAAATGCAAGCCGCAAGCCAGGTCAGACACACGTTGAGTTTGCTCGTGAAAAAGAAATGATGTTTGATAGGTGGTATGGTTCATTGAAAGTGGGGGAAGATTTTGATAGCCTCAGAGAGGTAGTGTTGTTGGAGGAATTCAAACAGAATGTTGCCTCCAATGTGAGATCCCACCTAGATGATCACAAAATCACAGATCTGAAGAAAGCAGCTCAAATGGCTGATGAGTACGAGCTAACTCACAAGAATGATAACAAACCACCATTCCGAAATTTCTCTGGTTATAGAGGTAAAAATCAGAATGATGCACAAAAGAGTACTGGCCAAGCAAAAGATGCGCAAAGTAAAGGCGGCAACACTAGCAGTGGTTCACCTCCGGCATCCAAAAATCAGTCTGACAATTCAGGTACAGCAAAACCACCTCCAACTTGCTTTCATTGTAACAAGAAGGGGCACTTAAAAGCCCAGTGCTGGAAATTGCAAAATAAGGAAAAGAAAGAAGTTGGATTTGTCATGCCAAAAAGTGTCCTCCCAGAAGAAAGTGTCCCAGGTAGAGATAGACAGGTCATTGAAAATCGTCCGTTCAATTTTGACGATAAACTTACGCAGGTTGATCAAAAGTATCGTAGCTTTTTGTCTGAGGGAATAGTGGCCCCTAGTTCATCTGGTGAGGCAGGTAAGCCAGTGGTTATCCTTAGGGATACAGGGTCTAATCAGACGTTGTTGGTGGAAGGTAGTGTGACTTTACCACCAGAGAGTGCATTGAATGCCAAGGCATTGATACAGCCTATTTTTGGCAGTTGTATCACCGTCCCCTTGTATAAGGTGGATTTGAAGTGTGACCTAGTTTCTGGTCCTGTTACTGTTGGAGTCATCCCAGAGTTGCCCATGCGGGGTGTAGATTGTTTGCTGGGTAATGACTTGGCTGGCGACAAGGTTGTTGCGTCGCCAGATGTTTCAGAGCAACCGGTTGAGGTTACTGAAGCTGAACAGTTACAGGTGAAGTTCCCAGGGATTTTTCCGGATTGTGTTGTGGTTTTGGAAAAACCAGTTGAGGTTCCGGAAACTGAGAACTTACAGGAAGAAGTACCGGGAATTTTCCCAGCCTGTGTTGTTACTAGGTCTCAGGCTCGTAGGGATGCACACAATGATGCGGATTGTGTTGACGTGGAGGAGAATACTGGGGTTTGGTTGGCTGAAACCTTTTTCAAGGATTTGAATGAAGGGGGTGCTGTTTTAGGCTCCGAGGCTAGCAGTGGTGAGCTGTTTAGTAAGTCTTCCTTGGTTCAAGCACAACAGGCAGACATGGAATTGAAGGGCTTGTCTCAGACTGCGTGTTCTGAGGCTGAGGCTGTTAATGTCCCTGAGTGCTATTATGTCAAAGATGACATTTTGATGAGGAAGTGGAGACCTCCCCTTAGGCCAGCTGATGAGGATTGGACTGTTGTCCATCAAATTGTTGTCCCTCCCTGTTATCGCAATGAGATTTTGAGAATTGCCCACGAGTTACCTGTTGGCGGCCATTTAGGTGTCAGAAAGACAAAAGATCGAATCATGAGGCATTTCTATTGGCCGAAGTTGAGTCGTGATGTGGCTGAGTTTTGTAAAACTTGTCACACATGTCAGGTGGTTGGTAAACCACAGCCGTCGATCAAGCCGGCACCATTGATTCCGATACCCGCGTTTGATGAACCGTTCACTCGGGTTCTAGTTGACTGTGTTGGCCCTTTGCCTAGAACTAGGTCAGGTCATAGGTTCCTCTTGACAATCATGGATATGTCTACCCGTTTCCCAGAGGCAATTCCACTCAGAAATATTACAACCAAGACTGTAGTAGAGGCCCTAGTACAGTTTTTCACTAGGTATGGTCTGCCCAAGGAAATTCAGTCTGACCAGGGATCCAATTTCATGTCAAACATATTTCAAGAGGTGATGTATCAGTTGGGTATCAAACAGCTGAAGTCGTCAGCTTACCATCCCCAATCTCAAGGTGCATTAGAACGCTACCATCAGACCCTGAAGACCATGATTAGGGCATATTGTGAGGAGCACCCTGAGGACTGGGATAAGGGCATCCCATGTTTGTTGTTTGCTACTAGGGACTCCCCGAATGAGTCAACGGGATTTAGTCCGTTTGAGTTGGTGTACGGTCACGAGGTTAGGGGACCTCTTAAGCTCATAAAGGAGAGGTTCATGTCCCAGGATGATGATGTAAACCTCCTTGACTATGTGTCAAAGTTCCGTGAAAGGTTGTTTAAGGCATGTGAGGTAGCTAGGGGACATCTGAAAACGTCCCAAGAGAGCATGAAGAAGAAAGCAGACAAACATGCTAAAGTGCGTACTTTCAAGCCTGGTGACAAAGTACTTGTGTTGCTACCATTGCAGGGTGAGCCATTAAAGGCCAAGTTCAGTGGACCGTACTGTGTCAAAAAGAAATTGAATGATGTCAATTATGTGATTGGTACTCCTGACAGGAGAAAAGATCAAAGGGTGTGTCATGTGAACATGCTCAAAGAATACTTTGAGCGAGAGGCTAGCCAGCCAGTTGGGGTGATACACATGGTAAATGATGAGGAGGTTGATGTGGTGGAATCAGATGTGGACATGTGTGAATCTGATGTAAACATGAGTGAGCCACCAAGTGTCAGGCTGTCTAACACGGAGGTGTTAGGGAAAACACAGGAAGTGTTGAGTTACCTCCCTGAAGATCAGAGAAAAGATGTAACTGATTTGTTGCATGAATTTGGGGACGTTTGCAAAGACAAAGTAGGTTGCACCCCACTGACTGTGCATGATGTTGATGTTGGAGATGCTAGACCAATCAAACAGCACCCATATCGGTTAAACCCCAATAAATTGGCCAAGGTTAGGGAGGAGGTTCAATTCATGTTGGAAAATGACATAATAGAGCCAAGTCAGAGTAGTTGGAGTTCCCCTATCGTCATGGTACCAAAACCAGATGGTTCACAGAGATTCTGTATTGATTACCGGAAGGTAAATGCAGTGAGTAAGACAGATTCATTCCCAATTCCCAGATTGGAGGACTGTATTGATAGGGTTGGTAACTCTGCCTTCGTCAGTAAGATAGACTTGCTTAAGGGCTACTGGCAAGTGCCAATGACCGACCGTGCAAAAGAAATATCTGCCTTTGCGACCCCAGATGGTCTGTTTCAGTGTAAGGTCATGCCTTTTGGGATGAAGAATTCGCCAGCGACCTTTCAAAGGTTGACCAATCAGGTGATAGCCGGACTTGACCACTGTGTGGTGTACATTGATGACATTCTTGTGTTCTCGGACACATGGAGTGATCACATCCAACACCTCAGACTACTGTTTGACAGGCTCCACAAAGCCAATCTTGTGATCAATCTCGCAAAGAGTGAATTTGCAAAGGCAAAGGTCACCTATCTCGGTCACATAGTCGGTCAAGGGCAAGTACTGCCAAGAGAAGCCAAGGTTGAAGCTATACTCAGCTTCCCCATCCCCCAAACAAAGAAAGAGTTGCTCAGATTTCTGGGTATGGCTGGGTTCTACAGAAAATTCGTGCCGAATTTCAGTACTGTAGTGAGCCCACTCACAAACTTGCTGAAAGGCAAAGTCAAGTTCATCTGGTCAGACGAGTGCCAAAATGCTTTTGTGAAGTTGAAATCTATCATGGCAAATGAGCCGGTTTTGGCTGCACCCAATTTCTCCAAGCCCTTCAAAGTGGCTATTGATGCCAGTGATGTTGGGGTAGGGGCAGTTTTGCTCCAAGATGATGATGATGGCATAGAAAAGCCTGTGAGCTATTTCTCGAAGAAGCTGAACAAGTACCAGAAAAAGTACTCAACCATTGAGAAGGAGGCACTCAGTATGATCCTTGCCCTTCAGCAGTTTGAAGTGTATTTGACAAACAGTAAAGGGGAGATAATACTGTACACAGATCACAATCCCCTTGTCTTCCTGGATCGGTTCAAAACCAAGAACAGTAGAATATTCATGTGGAGTCTGCTGATCCAGCCCTATGCACTCAAAATTATGCATGTATCAGGCAAAAACAATGTCATAGCTGATGCATTGTCCAGAGTGTGAAAAAAAAACACAACAAAGAAGTAATAAGTTTTGTCACAAGGTATGTGATAACGTGTAAATATGTTATTGAATCAGTATGATGACAAATGAAAATTGCCATATATCCAAAAGACTTTGGCAAAAAGATTTTGAAGTTATTTTCATGTGGAAACATTCAGTGCAAGTAAGTGCCTTGCCGGTTGATTATGGTATTGAAACTGTTTGTTTGTTATTGAAGAAAATATTGTTTGGATAATGCATGTCATCAAAATGGTTGAATAAGAAATTCAAAGTGACAAAATACTCAAGACAAGTTGTCAAGGTTAAATTATGAGTTGTCATAAATGAGACATGGAAATATGATATTGTAAGTGTTCAAACATAAAAGTATGATTGTTCATAATGCAGAGAAGGTGAACATGTTTATTTAGGTAACTTTAAATGTTTGAAAATGTAAAAGAAAAATTTGCTACGGCAAAATTTTCTTTTTTCCATGGGGGAAAGTGTTACAAATGTGTATAAGTTATACATATATAGCCATACATGTAGCTCTTGAATTAGCTGCACTCTGGGTGCTTGTGACATTCCTCACTGGTGAAATAAACATTTAGCAATGTGTACTGCCCAGAAGAGTCTAGAATGTTATTTACATGAAAGAATGTTGCAGCTAGCTGAGACTCATTAGCATAATAAAGGAGCTCAGATGGGCTAGTGATGACTCATCAGTGTAATCTAGGTCAGGTCAATATTGTTTGTCATGTTTACAAGCATAGGTACAGTATATGTACAATATAGAGCTTACTGGATATATTGAGAAATTTCTGGAAGTATAGAGTTAATGGAACCTTCTAGAATGTATAGATTGTAGTATATATATGAGTTGTTCGAGATAGGAGCTCAGTTTTCATATCATCTTGCTCCAGTCACCTGTGATAAGAGTAACCTGCATCTAAGATATTGTTGTGACCCTGGCTCAATACCTATCTGTGGATTTATACGAGGACTTTCTCTCCGTGGATAAATACCTGCCTGTTAAATAGCGCTTATGAGATCCTGCCTGTGAAAGCGTGAAAGCTCTGTGGATTAACATTTGACCATCTTGGATCATCTATTTGGACTTGACTATCTGGAATACCTGCTCTTCAGCGTACAACATTGGGATCAACATTGCGATCATAATTTGGGAATACTGGATCGGATTATCAACTGGACCATCAGCGAGAGCCGTGGATCCATTGGACTTCAGTATCCTCCAGCACTGTAAGCTAACCTGTATCTATACATTGTAAAGTAACCTATATTGATGTATTGATGTACTGCAAGTGAACGCTTGTCTTGGTTTTTTAAAAGGGGAAAATACCCCATATAATAAAGAACACCTGAACTAAATATTGGTATCATTTTGTGTGATCCTTTCTGGCGTGAACTGATCGTAACAACTTCATGTGTAATGATAATAATAATAATAATAATAATGATAATAATAAACCATTTTTATATAGCGCGTAACACATATACATAACAATGTCTCTATGCGCTTTAAGAAAAAAGAAAAGAGAAATTAGATTACTGAGTTCATTATATCACTTTGACATTTCGAATAACAGTGTTTTAAGGGCAGACTTAAGCCTATCTATGATGTTAGAGTGTCAGGGAGGCTATTCCATAAAACTGGAGCAGCATGGGCAAATGAACGTTCACCATAACCGTGTAAGTATAGGAGGAACACCAACGAAATTCTTTTAACATGACAAAACATTTCGTGTTGGTTGTATAGAGTAAGTTACTTATTCAAGCAATAGCTAATCCATGAAAACATCCATAGGTTAATAATAATATCTTGAACTTAACGCGAGACTGAACTGGTAATCAATGTAAATTAGGTAAGACAGGGGATATTGAAGTGCAGGCCGATAATATTATTGTTCTAGAGGGAGTGATAGGTTTATTCTCGTCTCTCCCATCAAAAAATATTTATGGTATTTTTTGCATTATCTATCTAGTAAGGAATTGATGATTGGAATGGACAGTTGGTTATTGGCTATCACACTGGTTGGAAAGTCAGAAAAAAAATCTTAGCACGAGTATTTCAACCTTGCAATCTGCTGATTGGTAGGTAGCTAGACAGATCGATTCATTTATTGCAACTAAAATATTTAAACAAATAGTTGGCTTGAATACGATGTAATAATCAATATTACATACAAGATAATACAGTTAAATAGATATCATGACAACAAAATATATTGAATAGATGAATGAATCTCAGAGATAGGCAAATTGATGAGTGATTATTAAAAACAGGTCCCTACTTCCACACCCACATTGGTACTATAAAAGAAAAACAACCCGACACTCTCGAAAAGTTCCCCTAACACCTAAAACAGCTCTTCCTATACTCGACGAACTTAACCGTCAAACTATTTCTAGTCCACTAGTGGTTGTTCATTTATTTACAGGTTGGAGCACGCTCTGTATACTACTATCAGATATATGCCTATAATTGTCAAAAGTGAAATCACCCTAGAAAACCTTTTCACTATAAAATCCAACCAAAGTGATGATTGTATTCTGAATCTAACAAATACATGATACAACAAAACGAGGTAACAGAAGAGAGACCCAAATGTCTCCTACATTCCAAGTGATGCGTATTAAGTACTTCAAAATTTGGTTACCTAGTGTCTAGAAGCACATACAGCCTAGGTTGAATTGTACCGGCCAGTACCCCCCCCCCCCCCCCCCCCACCGGAATATCATTGTTTCTTTTGAAATTCGTATTATATTTTTTGTATTGCATCTATCTTTCTACTTTGATTGTCATGATGTTTACAAAGCATAAACTGTTCTTTGATGGGTTCCAAGATTTCCGTTGACATATAAATATGATTATTTGTGAGGGGGGCCGATGTTGAATGAGCCCACAACATACATCATTCATGGATTGATCCATGGAAGTGTAACCGGGGATGAGAAACCAGTCTCTACACCCCCCTTACATGCGGTGCCAGTATGAAAAACAACTGCGGTGATCGACTTCTTAAAATCTTGTCATGTTAGCAAAATAAAAGCAATACCCATACAACATGAATAGAGATATGATTGATTCGCGGTATATTCAATGTATTCACTTATAATACAATCATAATTATTTAAATGTACCAACGTACCTGTATTTCGTCCGAAAAATGTAACCGGAAAATAATGTTACGCCGCCAGTTAATCAGATATGCATGCGCTGTAGGAATGTGTTGTATTATGAATGGTAATGAGATGTCCCTGTGTACAGCGTAGTACACTACCCCGACTATGTGATAATGGCGGCATTCATGGTTCTATGAACACATGCGTACGAACTTCAATAATCTGTTTTTTGTCCGTTCCCCTTTTTCATTCTCTCCTCCAGGCACATGAATATCTGCAGGTTTATCTATCCGTCTTACTATACAACTCGCCTGTCTTTTCTGAGCTATGATACATTTTATAATTCATTTTTTTTTTCAATTCAAAATGGGTTTTATTTCATAATCATAAAATACATGTATAAACATTCACTGTACATATAAGTTAAGAGAAAATGAAAATGGAAGCTGCAAAAAACTTTACAGGTTTGAGGGTGCAGCTCCCTTACATATAAAATATAAATAAATGCACAATCGTTACAATTATGTAATTTTCCTAATTGATTACATATAAAAGACAACAAACAACCTATAAATAACAGCAAACATACACACAATCATACAACAGCACACCCACACGTACACCCTATAATACATACATGTACAATGATATTAAATCGTTTGGACAATTTACGTTCGGTTACGTAGAATATTTAGATAAAAAGGTATTTTTCAGTTTAGCTTTAAAAGAACTTATAGTACTGGAAGAAGTTATATTTGAACTGAGAGAATTCCAAATTATAGGACCTTGATGTCTACATAATTGAAGTATTTTAGTTGTTTTAACCTGATGGTAATGCAATTTTGAACTAGAACGTGTATTATGATTATGAAATTGGGTATTATACGAAAAGAAATTTGCAATATTAACAGGAAGTAAGTTATTTTCATTACGATACATTAGCTGTGCTATCTTAAACTTGGTGAGGTCAAAAATATTCAAAGTCTTTAAGCGAAGAAAAAGTGGCTTGGATGGAGAAATATAAGAAGAAGAAGAAGAAGAAAGCTGTAAGATGGTGTGCGCCTGACAGGTCGCCCCTCTGAGCTCTCTTGGTTTTGTGAATTTTGTTGTGTCTATTTGGAGTTATCTGTCTTCAGTTGTTTACTAGTGGATTGTGTGTGTGTTGTGGAAGGTGGTAGGCTGATTTCAGTAAATACTATTTCTTGGAAAGGATACACTAACCATGCTAACAGCGGAAAGAATTTTGAGGTAAACTGTATCTTATCCATATCCTCCATACTACTTTCTCTTGCAATTGAATTTGTTCTCTAGTGTAGTCCTCAGCTCTATTGTGTCTGACACTTTTCTGTTGCAAATTGATCCTTCTTTGGACAATGGGGTTACCCAAGCTAATCCTCTGTCTTCTTTTGTGTACTGTTGTGAAGGTATGTGAAGCCCAGGTTCACCTTCATGTGCTATACTACCCCTGTATAAACTTGCAGCAGTATGCTAATGGCATATTACACACCAAACCAACCAAATTTCTTGGGTCCCGCCTTACTTATTATGCCAATACAACTGCTACTTTTTAATTGAGTCTCCTCACGTCAGGTGATGTACAGTCAAATCCTGGCCCATTGAGACCACCAACTACTAAGAATAACTCTCATCACAATTCACAGGTTGATGAGAACAAAACATGTATACATCGTTTATCCTATGCCAGAGACTCCTTGTTAAGAGTTTACTACCTCTCTCACAAACATTTTCATTGTATACTTAAGCATGAAGTACTTGATAAAATTAGCCTACTCGGTATATCTCGTAAACCATGTGTACAAAGAAAACCTAGGAAACATAGGCATCGGGGTAAACGTGGCGGTCAAAGAAAGCAACGTCAGATCCCAGTGCTTGTCTCCATGACTCGACCTAATAGACCGTCTATTCATCGTGGTGTCGTTAAGAATAATCTTGTACCAATCAAGCTATTTGACCCATGTAACTCACCAAATATTAAACTTTGTCTGTGGAATGCTCATTCAATAAGAAACAAAACTTTTCTCCTCCGCGATTATATATTAGAATATGACTTAGATATAATGATGATCACTGAAACATGGCTCCATGTTGATGATCCAGTAGTCATTAATGAATGTACACCCCCTGGGTACGCCATGTTCAGTATACCTAGACTTACTGACCACCATGGGGGAATTGCTATTTTATATAAATCTCTTTTGAACTTGACTGTCAATTCTCATGCCCCTATTGACATTCAAAATAAGTTCAAGAGCTTTGAACTTGCCCGTGTGGTTTATAGACACAAAACTGGTAACATTCATATATTTGTGATCTATAGACCTCCACCTTCGGCATCAAACGGTCTACGTCTTAGTGATTTTCTAGTTGAATTTGAAACCCTGGTAAATGAGATTTCTCTTTTACCTGGTCATGTTATCATGGCTGGTGATTTCAATGTATACATCGACGATCCATCCAGGTCCGATGTCAAACAATTCTTGTCAATCATTGAAACTGGTAGTATGATCCAGCATGTTAATGGCGCAACACACAAATTTGGCCACACTTTAGATCCTGTAATGTCCAGGAAACTCATAAATCCTGGTTGCTCTGTACTAGAAGATAACTCCAATAACACTTTGATTGATCGTCAGATACATGACGTCACTATACATGAGAATTTTCTATCTGATCATCATTGTGTACATTTTTGTTATAGTCCAGTAGAAATTCCTGCAGCTGAGAGGTCTCGGCACACAGTCCGAAAGTTCAAAGATATTAATCCTGATAGTTTTTCTTTGATGCTTTCTAACAATCTTAAAACACTTGTGGACAGCGGTGACGTGAATGCTCTCTTGCAGGATAATACTACGGCAGTTTAGGAATGTCTTGACAAGTATGCACCTAAAAAATCGTGTGTGAAGTCTGTTCGTATCCGCAATCCTTGGATAAATGCAGATGTTCTCTCTGCACGTAGGTCTAGGCGGCAAGCTGAAAGAAGATGGAAGAAACTTCGTACAAATGATAACCGTGCACTATATGTTGCAGCAAATAAACTTGTCAATGATGCAATAATACATGCTAAAGAGTCATTTTTAGATGATAGACTCACTGATGCTGATGCTAAAACTATCTTCTCCACTCTCGATAGTCTTCTTAACAGGGACAAGAAACTACTTCCAAGTAAGAATTGTTCTCCTGTGTCCTTGGTATCAAGATTTAGAGAACTCTTTGTTGAGAAGATTGTTAGGATTCGTGAGAGCCTAGACAGTACCAATAATCAGGAACTTGATCAATGTCCTCAGAGTGACAATACATGCTCTTTCTCTGCCTTTGATGTTATCTCTGAAGAAAATTTAAAGATTATCATCACTAAAATGTCTAATGCTTCTTGCTCGTTGGACGTTGAACCAACATGGCATTTAAAGAAATATGTTTTGTATCATATCTCGGCTCTCACCAAGGTGGTCAATTCCTCTTTACAATCAGGAGTTTTTCCAGTAGCATGTCACCAGGCCTTAATCACACCTGTGCTTAAGAAAACTACACTAGATTATCAAGATCTGAAAAATTATAGACCTGTCAGTAATTTAAGTTTTGTAGCTAAAGTTATTGAGAAAGCTGCAGCGTCTCAATTGGTTGAATACCTCACCACTAACAACTTATATGATCCTAGGAAATCAGCCTATCGAATGAATTTTAGTACTGAAACTGCTCTTCTAAAGCTTCAAAATGACACATTATCTTATTTTGACCAACGAAAGGCGGTTTTTCTTGTGCTTCTGGATCTGAGTGCAGCCTTTGACACGGTTGACCACAAGATCTTGGTAAAACGACTTGAATCAAATTTTAAGGTGTCAAATGTTGCTCTACAATGGTTGCACTCATATCTCACTGGCTGGACATCTCGTGTTAAAATATCAGAGCAAGTTTCAGCTCCTTGGACTTGCGAATACGGTGTCCCCCAAGGGTCTGTTATGGGTCCTATACTCTTCAATGTTTATATCACTCCTGTGTCAACTATAATTCGTAAGCACAATCTTTTCTATCTTATCTATGCCGATGATATTCAACTATATGATGCGTTTGATCCTCGTTCACCATCAAGTATGCAAGAAGTGTTAGAAAGAATTTCGTTATGTATTGCTGAGATAAACACGTGGATGACTTCAAATTTCCTCAAAGTAAATGTTTCTAAAACTGAATTCACTATACTATGTCGGAAAAACCAATTCAATGAAAATCTATCCAACGTAAAACTCAATGTATGTGATAATGAAATTGCACTATCCTCTAAAGTTAAGAATCTTGGCATATGTATTGACTCGTGCTTTACACTCTCATCTCACGTCAGTAATACTGTACGTACCTGTAATTTCCATCTTAAGAATCTGTGGCGCATTAGAAGATTTATCAATGAAAAAACTTGCCATCATGCAGTTAGGGCACTTGTACTTTCTCGACTTGACTATTGTAACAGTCTCTTTTCAGTTCTTTGTGTTAAAGATAAGAAAAAACTTCAGAGTGTCCAGAATCGTGCCGCACGTTTAGTGTTTTCAGTTGGTCGCAATATACATACGTCTCCTTTGATTAGGGAACTCCATTGGCTCCCTTTTTCTCAACGTGTCAAGTTCAAACTTTGTCTGTACATTTATGAATTGATTAACAGTACTGGTCCTTCATATCTTGTAAACACAATTGCTCATTACACACCTGCTCGTAATCTACGTTCCCTAAATGATACCACCAAACTTGTTATTCCGAGAACAAACCTCTCCATAGCAGAAAAACGTTTTAGTATAGCTGGAGTATAGCTAGAGTTTGGAATACACTCCCCTCTTCCATCCGAATAACACCGACCATATCATCTTTCAAACGACAACTCAAGTCATATCTTTTTCCAAATATCTAGTTTTATATTTTCATTTATTTGATGTGTATTTGTTTTGATGATTTTTGCTATCACTATTTGGTTTGACTTGGCTAACCCATCTGGGGCCTGGTGGCCTCAAGTGCTATACTAGAGCTTCTGTGAATAATGTGCTGACCGGGCTTATCCCTTAAATTGTTGGTGAACAAAGCAGCAAGCAAGAGGCCACCAGGCCTCATCTGGCATAGTTGAGAACTCCAATGGTTGATGCAATTTAATGTATATATTTATATTTTATATCTGATTGTAAGCGCTGTGATACTTTTTGTGTATAGCGCAAATAAATAACCATTATTATTATTATTATCATTAAGATGATGTGCAAATTCGTAGAGCCTTTTTCTGTAACTTATGTATGGTATCTAACTTAGTAGGTGCTGTACTAGCCCAAGCAACATTGCAATATTGAATATAAGACAAAAACCAATGAATTGTACAGCATAAAAAGATGAGTTTCAGGTAACACGGATTGCAGTTTGAATAAAAGTCCAACATTCTTTGATATCTTGTTACTAACTTCTCTTCTACAATCATCAAAACTTAATTTGTTATCGAATAGTATACCCAAGAATCTTACTGAAGGTGAGAATGACAATTTGACGTGATCTATAAAGATTTCAATATTGGAAACATCACATGATTTACTATTTCCAAAGTACAAAAGCTTGTTTTTTTCAGTATTAATAGTCAATCTATTTGCTTTAAACCACTCAGTAACTTTTGACAATTGATTATTATTATTTCAGATAGTCTATCAATATTTTTATGAGATGCTATGATTGTAGTATCATCAGCAAATAGAGTAAAATGGAAGAATGATGAAGATTTACACAAAACATTAATATATAACAAAAACAATAATGGTCCTAGAATAGAGCCTTGGGGCACACCACATGGAGGGAGTATTTATAGATATTTCTCTATTTTTACTAACATTAATTATGCTTATCAGTATCTTGATATCATTCATATCAGTTTAGAAAATAGGTAGGTCCAATAAGCACAATGATATTTTAAATTTTGCTGTTGTGCATACCATACCATACATTGATACATGTCCATCTATATAATATGGTGGCAGTTCATGATTGCATACGCACAAGCAAACGCACAAGATGTATATGTCTATCCCTCTCCTTCTTCTCTTCATGGACTCACTCCTCTCTCTCGACGTTGCATACGCATTGGCAGATAACTGTCAAGTAAAGCAGACTGTAGAGTGGATTGTTATGTTAGTGTTTTATCAAAATTATCAAAACTAGCTACCGGTTTACCACCCTCACTTCGTCATCTACCCTACGTTATTTCCCTTCATTCCATATTTATATAAAAGTGCGAGAGTTCTCAACCTCGACATGACAATCGGTTGCCCCAGGGTTTATAAATGTAAATGAAGGAGAGTCTAGGAGCTAGGACGTTGGGCCTTGCAAGATCATTCCAAGCTTTCAGCTGTTTAATACGCCTTCTTCAGTCTTGCTTGGCATTGGGTTGCTTGTGCTGTTGGGACGCTAGTCGGTACACCACAACCAGCGACAGCAAAAACAATATATATATATATATATATATATATATATATATATATATATATATAATATATATATATATTGTATGCTATGTTGTCAATGTTCTGCTATGCTAAGTGAATTTGATAAATGATATTGACAGTAGTTACTGTAATCTATCCTATTGTTATTTTAGGTGGTCTGTCATGATTGACAGGTCACCTCTTCATTTTGTTCGAATTTTCTTTATCATATTTATTTGTTTTATTCCATGCCCCCCACTGTCTCCGGCCTCTGTGCTAAAAGGAACGGCTCGGTATCAGACGACCCCTCCAAAGCAATACTCGAAATCTAGCAATCAATGTAATGTCGCTCATAGTCAGGTTCCAGTTTTGTAATTGGGAGGGATGTTCTTAGACACGGTTCTTTCATGGTCGGTGTGGGTTCTTGTTTTTTTTTTTTTTTTTTTTTTTTTTGTTGTTGACATGATTACATTTTTTAAATGAGTTCTACCATCCCGTTAACCTTTTGTGTGCCAGATTAACTGCTCTTATGTTGGATTTATGTGTATTACTTGTGACAAAAGTTAACCCTTTCTGTGGTGCCCGAGATACTGCGATGCTATGGGAGTTGTGTGTATTGTGTGAATGAAGACATTCGCATGATCGAGTCACACAAAGAGTAACAGAATATACTAGTAGAAATGATGATGGTGGCAATGTCATTACAGTCGTTGGTCTCGCCAATGATGTACAAAGCTACACTTCATACATCATTGGTCTCACTAGGGCTTGATATTGGGAAACGGCACAGTCTGTACAAAATGCACCTGCACAGCCACACCTTGGACATGAAACTTTGAACCCACGATAGCATGCACGGGGAAAACCCAAAAGGATGATTGTGATGAGGATAATGAAAACAGCGCTTTGTCAATATTTGACATAGCTTCTGCAATGTTGCTCAACTATTGTTGTTTTTCATTGGCCCATGTGTGAGGGATTGGGATAGAGAAGGGGAGAGGGAGGGAGAGAGAGAGAAGGGCGGAGGGGGAGATGAGAGAAAGAGAGAGAAAATGAGAGAGAGAGAGAGAGAGAGAGAGAGAGAGAGGGAGGGAGAGAGAGAAAGAGTAAGGGGC
This sequence comes from Arbacia lixula, assembly GCA_963669155.1. Taxonomy (NCBI): domain Eukaryota; kingdom Metazoa; phylum Echinodermata; class Echinoidea; order Arbacioida; family Arbaciidae; genus Arbacia; species Arbacia lixula. The sequence goes on along the minus strand of OZ022587.1, from coordinate 4,630,255 downwards.
AGTGAGGGAGAAAGAGAAAGAGAGAGAGAGAGAGTAGGGGGGCAGAGAGGGAGAAAGAGGGGAGGAGAAAGGTGGAGAGAGAGAGAGAAAGAGGGAGAGAGAGGGAGAGAGAGAGAGTATTACTTGTGGAAAAAGACAGTCGCATGTATGACAAATGAGAGAGAGGGGCGTCGGGACGTGTGTGTGTGTGTGTGGGGGGGGGGGGGTCAGGGCATTAGCCAGTCAGTTGAGTTTTTTCGAGTTATTTAATCCTTATAACGAATGTAGACGGTATGTATTGTTATCAAGGCATATTGGTATATAGGTTTGCAGTTGTTGTTTTGAGTTGAGTTGAGTGTTACGCACATGTATGAATGCAGGTGTGTGATGGTTTCGAAGTATGCCATATATTGTACATGCACAAACATTGTTAAGTTCACAATCAGTGCTGTTGTACATTATATTGCAAACTCTCTCTCTCTCCCTCAATTATGATAACCGATGTTGTCTCCCCCCTCTGTCTCTCTCTCTCTCTCTCATGCTCTCTCTCTCTCTCTCTCTCTCCCCCACCCCTATCTTGAAACTAAATGGCACGGGTCATAACGAAGCAGACAAGATACTGACTAAACATCGGAAGGACTATGAAGCTGCATTGAGGGAAGTGTTAGTGGCGTGGTAGACTGCCACAGGAGGGCCTCGTGAAGACCTGCAGAAAGTGATGAGGGACTCGGACATTGGCGGTCTGATCCCACAGGTTTTTCCTCACGGTACGGACATACTGCTAATCATTGTTAATGGTACTTTCAAGTCTTTTTTTTTAATTTGTTTTCAGATGTTCTGTAATGCCAACGGCTCATAAGACGTTATTATCAGTATTATTATTATTTATTTATTTATTCTTTTTTTTTTTTGGGGGGGGGGGCGTGGGGGTGGAGGGAAAAGATTGTTCTTTTAGCTACGTTCTTTTTCATCGATCTTTTTCATAGATCCCAAATGGTGTGTGAGATCAGCCACTGTGACCTGCTTTTCATCAAGATCTGTATAAACACTAACTATGGCGCTATTCGTACAAGTTTACAAGTAAATTCAATCGTCACTATTCCTGTAGCTGTGCTACTACTACTAGCACGTCTATACCTACATTTCCCTGTTCCAACAATGCATAAAATCGAGCACAGTTTGTATCTATGATTTGCAAATAGTTCTTTTGCTATTCCATGTTTATAGCTGAGCTGACTCTACCGCCGGGTCAAACACCAAAGGATGGGATAAGAAGGAGTTAAATGAATCGTTCATAGCAGATTTAGCCCAAGCCATTGGCAATCCGACCAAACTCGTTTTTGTATTCCCACTTTTCCTCCATGTCTGTTTGCATTTCTTTATAATATTCGTGTAATAAGGTTGGAAGTGGGGTCATACTGAGCAACCCGGTTAATAGGCCATGCTTATATGAATATAGGTTCAACCCCTACATATCATACCAATAGAAAGCTTAGGAAATATGCTACATGATGACAACACTTTCGATGATGTTTTCACTAAAAAAAATAAATAACTCAGATACATTAGAAATGTTCCTTGACTTTCCTCCCTAGCTCCACCCGTGAAGGAGATGTAAAAACAAATGCTTGAGTAGGATTATTATACACAATAAGATCTTGAATTATTCAAAATATCAGTGCAATTGAACAATTTCTTTTTAAGTTATGACAAATTTGGTATGTAATTCAAATATAATATTACATTCCATGAATACGATGTACGAAGAAAGATTTGATACCCGGTGTTGAAATGTGTAATGTATTAATGAATGGTCAAAAACATTATACAGGAGAAAAGGTTTGCATAGTTGTAAAATGTGGTTCTTCGGACAAACGACCGGGATTCCTTGAACGGGCAGAGTAACCAAACAAGAGGTCCATGATTAGAAGATCCCGTGCACCTGCCAATCTTGCCATCATGTAATTAATAATGCATGCTGCTTGTGGCAGAAAATACCTTGTTGTTTGACATGTGTGATACGCTATGGGCGTTGTTGTGTTTTGAATTAATTTTCTGATGCACCAAAAATTTTAGGTTCAAATTTGTCCAAAAGTGGAAAAATCATCGAAGATTCGAAATATTATTTAAAAAAATAATTATAATAGGTGACATATCACAAAAACTGCTTTTAAAATATTAACATCCTTCGCGTCTATGATGTGCACATTTTAGCTTGATTTCCTTTTGTATTTCTCTTTTAAATTTTGTTGTTTTTTTAAACAGAAGAATGATAAATGTATTCTTGTCGCTCATTGACCAACAAAAAAAACACGCCCAGAAATCGTAAGATATATGTTGGTGTTATTCTATTACGTAATGTCTCCTCTGGATAATTATCCACATTATTCATTAGAGGGAAAACCTGATCACAAGGGATTATATAATTTCCAAACAATGCGATGTTATGGACCAATCACGACTTTTATTGAAACTGTAATATCCATTTAATGTTGGGTTGCTGGAAAGAGGGACCACTTGAAAAAAAAAGTTCCTTCAACATGTTATTTCACCCCTACCAGTCACTATCTGTATAGTGCTAATACAAGAGCGGAATATACTTTGATTCATGATATTTACACCTTACCTGTCTCTCTCCTGCTTTTCTAATTGTTGCAAACAAGTAACAAAAATAAAAGTAAAACAAAATTTTACAGAATAAGCAGCAATACTAAGGTTTAGTCTTGATACAAATTATTGTCGATTAATTATGAAAATGATACGTTGATATGATGATGGAAAAACAACTCATAAATAAATCCAAATGTTGCTTACAAAGCTTGGGTTTTCCGAGGTACTAGTTTAGTCCTTTACAATTATATTTTTAAACCTACACATTACATTGCATGGACGTATAATTCAATTTTAGTAGCTTTCATTGAAATTCTTTATCCTTCAATTCAGTTATCAAGATTATTTTGCGGCATATATTTTTCATTGGTTATTTCAATCATTGTATCACCAAGAAAGTTGGAGTGAGAAAGGAAACTTAATCTAATCATACCATATACACCATAATACACCGTCTACACAAACCACATTGTCATTTAATCACTGATTTGTATTTTCATATAAGTGAGAAGTGACACAAACAAGACAGATAAATTCAATTTGTCTATACTTCCAGTTGTTTGCATTTGAATTTCAATATATTTTCCATTTAACAAAAACAAATGTACAAAGCTGCATGAAGATATATGTTCAAATATGTATGGCGGAAGCAATAACAAAGGGCACATACTCTTGTGGGAATGGTCCATGTAACATTTCTAAACACGTGATACAGTTTACTTACAAAACTAAACCAAACATATCAAAGAAAGACATCAATCAAATACAAGAAAACAACATAATCCTGCATGGAGAAAAAAAGCAAAAGAGCAAAGAAAGAAAGGAGGTTACATATTAATCAATTCGAATAAAGGAGAACGTAGATAATGTTTTTAAGGTAAACACAGTTTACGAAGTAGTGTAAAATGATTGCATAACTGATTATGATAGGTCATTCCAGAGAGCATTGGTCCAAAATAAGACAAAAAAGCTTCCTTTCTATGTGAATACTCTTTGGGTTTCGTGTATTGTGCGAGTAAATATGGCAATTCAGTTTGAAGTAATCTTGGTATAAAAAAGATAATACAGATTTTCATGGAGACTGAACATGAACATACATATTGCAGTGAAATCAAATTATCTATCGTAATATAATCTATTTGATAAAGCAAGCAGAATTAAATCTATGAAGAATACGAAATAATTCGTAAAACTTGTTTATGTAATACATGGATTCGGGCAATATGACATTCACGTGTAAGACCACAAATTGAATTACAACAATTCAACTGAATACATTTTCAAGAGAACTTTTGTAAAGAGTAAGAACATTAGGTTGCGTGGGAATGGGCATTCTCTCTCTTTCCCTAAAATGTGTGTGTGTCGTATAATTAATTCAGAACACAACAATGCCCTTTATGTATCTCACATATCGACCCTTTCTCTGCCAGAATCATCATCACACTGTAAGGGCAGTAGCTAGGAATACATTCAGGTCCATTTCTCATCCAATAGTGACTTAAGTTTGTAATAAAAATTAAGCGATTCATGAAATCAAAACATTTTGTTAAATCAATGAAAACGTTAAAACAAACGTAAATCTGTATGAAGAAAATGTACATCCACAGAAATACAAACTTGAATCTATGTAAGAATGTCGATTTCAAGTGCCTTTAACGAGTACAGGTAATCCACTCAATTCAGATGGCATTTCTTTGCCCTTCTTGTTATAAGAACCATAATTCTTATGAAATACTTACGAGTGCAAATGAGACTCACTATTGCTAAATGGAATAGGACATACAACATAACGTGAATAATTTTATCTTTTAACAACCAGTTGACTTTTAAACTAACGTATTGAGTAATAATAAAAATGGTAGTAATAGTCTATTCTTATATAGAGCAAGTTTAGAGTTCCAACATATATAAAGAGAAAGAAATAGAACAGCTTTTAAGCAAAGACAAAATTATTGGAACTTTCTTTTCACTAACAAACAAAAAACTAAATTGATCCTCAGTATTAGATTGTCGAATAAAGTCAACAGGTTTATTCCACATCATAGGTGCGGCAAAATGGAAAGATCTCTGACCGTATGTCGTGGTTTTAACAGAGTACTGAACTAAAAGATGCTTCGAATTAGAACAAAGGCACCCAGATGATTTAAACAAACTAAGCAGTTATTGAATATAATCAGGAGAATATCCATATAAACATCTATGCGAAATGACCAAAACCAATGTAAGTTATGCAAAACAGTACTTATGGACTCACATCTGTTAGTACATGTTATCAAGCGAGCAGCAGAATGTTGTACTTTACTTAAAGGGTTACTAAATTAGAAAATAGATTCCCACTAATCTATGTAAAATTATCCACTAAAAACGAATTTCACATTTGTTTGCCGCAATAAAGTCTCATTTTGACGAAAATTTGAAGAAAAAAAAACGCACGCCTCCAGTGACGTCAGAGAAGTCAAAATGTCAAAATGTACGATTTTACGAAAGTCAACGATCATTAGTTGTTGCTACTCGGACCAACCTCGTACAAGCTTTGGGGTTCCAATTGACAACGTATTGTTTGAACGGCGTGAATAAAATGTTTTATTCATGCCGTTGGTATTTATGGCATTTTGACTTCTCTGATGTTACTGGAGGCGTGCTTTTTTTTCAAATTTTCGTCAAAATTAGACTTTATTGCGGCAAACGAATGTAAAATTTGTTTTTAGTGGATAATTTTACATAGATTAGTGTGAACTTATTTTTCTAATTTAGGAACCCTTTAATAATACATCAGGAAGGCCAAATACGATACAATTACAATTATCAATGGGACTTGAAACAAAAGCATGGACAAGTCTTTCAGTAGTGCTTTTATCCAAATACTGTCTAATCCTTCCCAGCTTATGGCAACCAAATTACGCCTTTTTCACAAATTATTCAAATGATATACTAATGACAAATTCTCATCAAATTACCTACTAATCAACTAAAGTACATTGTGTCATGTGAACACACTGCCTGGTTTCCATGGTAGCTGGCACGAGTGTGGTGCATACCCCAGTCAGGATGCGTATACGCCGTTAGGGTCGGTTCTAATAAAACGTGGCGATGCCTTCGTAAAAAGCATCTGATTGGTAATTAACAACATGGAGTTTGAACACGGATTGATAAGCCATTACCTTGTATTGCCTATGTGGGTAGGCCTATCACGTAATTTGATTAGCTGATACAACTTGTATATGTTCTTTTGAATATGCAAACAAAACTGATTAAAACTGCACCCACCCCCACTCTTCATCACACATACTCACAAACACACAAGACGCCAAGACGTGTCTATAATGTACATTTAACGTCTACACTTTGCTGACATCATTCATCGTGCTTTGTACAGATTTATCCTCTCCCCCTCTCTTTCTTTCTACTTTGTGTTTCTCTTTTTGTCTGTCTTCCCTTGCCCTCATTTTACTATTATTGAATATATAGCAATCGCCTGTATCAGATAGCTTCTCCTTCCCTAGATCTCTCCTCTCATCCTTTTGTTCTCTCTCTCTCTCTCTCTCTCTCTCACACACACACCCTTAGTCTCTCTCTCTCTCTCTGTCTCGGTCTCTTTCTCTCTCCCTCTGTCTTTATTTCTTTCTCCCACTTTGTCTCTCAGTCTCTCTCTCTCTCTCTCCGTCTCTCTCAGTTAATATCTGCCCCTCTCTACCTCTCTCTATCTTTATATATGTCACTCTGTCTCTTTGTCTGTCTCTCATTCTCTCTTTCTATCTTCCTCTCTCTCTCTCTCTCTCTCTCTCTCACTCACTCAATCTCTCTCTACCTCTAACTCGCTCGTATTGTGTCTCCCTTTGATCTTACTTTACGGGAAAATCTTCTCGATCAGACCACCGATTTCTGTCTCCTCCATCGCTTTTTCTAGATCCACACGAGTGCCACCGGTTTTAGTCTTCCAGGCCGATAGGACTGATCGAATGGCATCCTTGTAAACCTTCTGGTTTGATTTCAGTATGCCTTCAGCTTTGTTCAATCCCGTTTTATTGATGTTTAAACAAAAGGCATAATATTTGTCGACAGGAACTATAGTGCTAAGATGTTCGATCTGTTCGTCAGTTACTTTCTCCGTCGACGTCATATTTGAAGACCTGCTGGAAATCCGGGTGTGTTTATTTCATCAGACATGTAGGAAGAGAGAGAATGTATGACAAATATAATCGTGCATGAGAGAAGAGCGTACATACAGAAGGACATACACAAAATAGGGTAGAGAGGAAGGAGGGCAAAGAAGAGGGAGAGAGGGGAAGATTAAGAAAGAAAGAGAAGGTAAGAAAGAAACGACTACAAGATTACGAGACGTTTTTTTCAAAATCTATTTGAAATACAGATAACCCATTTAAAGGAGCCCTCTAAATCCGATTTTTATTTTTCCTCTTCGTCAAATATCATATTTCATACATGATGAAAAAAAAGCGCCTGTACATAATGCAAAGTAATAATACATATGTATACATGACGTCACGTTTACGTAATATGTTATTTTGTATGTTATGTTATTGACGTTTCTCAAGCAAGCTAGAGAGCATGGTGTTGTAAACAGTACTAAGTGATGTTTAATTTTTGAACAGAAAGTGTAGGCATACACCCACTAGTAGTAAGGAAGGCATGCTCCGTCCTGTAAAATGAATTTAAAAAATCTTGGAACCAGGATTTGAACCTTGTAATCTACTGCTTACCGGGCAGCGACTTAACCGTCAGACTATATCTAGTCGACTAGTGTTTTTTCTTATTTACTTACAGGTTGGAGCACGCTCTTTATACTACTACCTGATGTTTGCCTACACTTGTCAAAAGTGAAATCACTCTAGAAAGCCCTTTCACTACAAAATCCAGCCAAAGTGATGATTGTACTCTGAATCTAACAAATACATGATACAACAAAACGAAGGAAAAGAAAAGAAACTCAAATGTTTACTACATTCCAAGTGATGCATATCGAGTAATTCAAAGTTCGGTTACCTCGTGTCTTGAAGCTATCTTATAGCTTTATATTAGATTGTACCGGCTAGTGCCTCCTCCCCCCTCCCCCCCGAATGTCATTGTTTCTTTGAAATTCGTCTCGAAATTCGTCTCATTTTTTGTATTGCATCTATCTTTTTACTTTGTATGATATGTTGTTTACAAAGCACATATTGTTCTTTGATGGATTCCAAGATTTCCGTTGACAAAATGTTGATTAAGTGTAAAGGGGGAAATGAACGCCAACGTTGAATGAGCCCACAACTTACATCATTCATAGATTGTTCTATGGAAATGTAACCGGGGATGAGAAACCGGTCTGAACTGTTCTTACATGTGGTGCCAGAATGAAAACCAAGTGCGGTGATCGACTCTTTTCAATCTTGTCATGTTAGCAAAATGTAACCGGAAACTAATGTTATGCCGCCAGTTAATCAGATATGCATGCGCTGTAGGAATGCGTTGTATTATGAATGGTGTATAGCGCAGTGCTCTACGCAATAATGGCGGCATTCGTGGTGAACGAAGTCCAATGATACTTAAGTTCAATATTAATAATTGCGTTCACAATTTTGGCTGATTTGCTGATCTATACATTTTAAGTCAACATTTTTAAGTCAATGTTGCAATTTTTGTAAGCTGGCAAGGGGGCCATAGGCCTATTGGCGTTTAAAAATTTCCGTCATAATCAACCTTTTTTGCCTATATTTCCCAATCTAAGCCAATTCGTTGGTAATTTTGAGTGCCTAAACCCACATTTTCAGGACCGAGGCATTATATGGCAATACTAAGAAAGCTTGAACATGACGTCATTCGTGAATTTTCAAAATGGCCGCCACGAATATAATTGCTTAGGGCTTAAATAGCAGTTATATGTGTATCGGTAATTCCGTGAATTAGTGAACAAATTTCAAAATTTCAAAATCTACGGCTTTCAGGCTACAGAGTTCAGTGTAGGTTTATATTTTTGGTATGCTGTATGTTTTGAGAGTGCTTTCATTTGCACCCATGTTTAGTGTTCAAATCTATTGCGTTGATATTGAACTATACATGAAAATTACCGTATGGGACTGGGACTTGAAAAATACTTTAACTGTAGTTTTATTAGTATTTAAAATGTTAGGCTTGAAAGGAAAGTCATCTGACACAAAACAATACATGATACTTATTGGCTTAAAACAGAAATACATTTCAATAGACCAAAAATAAATGAGCAGCAAGGGGGTTTTGACCAACGGACAAAGTGTAACGTAACTAACGGTGTTTTTGTTCTCGCAGTTGATACAGCACACATTTCTTGTAAAAAGAACTATATATCATATCAATTGGCATGATATCAGCAATTATACAGTTGGCACATTTTGTTTTAAATGCACCTAGTTTTAGGAAAATAAATTTGCAATATGTTTTATTTTTTCCATGTCCTTTTTACGTAATGTAGTTAACCGGAAATTCAAATTCTTCCCAGCAAGATGTTTTACATGGTTGTGTTTTGACATTTCTTAATGTTTTTTAAATTAAGAAAACCAAATTATTTTTTTTTAAATTGCGCATAACACTCATGATACATAGACATAAGAATGTATCTATGGGCTTTAAGCATTTAGGAATGATGTTCATTCCATGTATCAATGTCTTGCTCCTACATCATCACTAAATGCTTCAAACTTGTTTGCTAGTTCCAGCTGGAATTTCTGATTTCTTTCTAAGAGTTTGTCCAGGTTAATGTTTTTACCCTTCTTTCTACGAAGCTTTAGTCGCTTTAACTTGGTATTGATTTGGAATTTCCCCATCACTATTCTGTAGTCGCTGCCTACATTGACTTTGTTGAGAACATTTACATCAATAATGCTAAATATGTTACTCATTGCGGATAGATGGCTACTGATAATTGTTTGTCTCGCAATGTAAGGTAAACGGTATCGAAAAGATCACGACGTTTCGTGTGCCGCTGCAACACTTCGTCAGGTGTGATACAAAATTGTAGTAAGCATTTACATCCTTGACAATCGTTACATCTGATGAGAGGATGAAGTCAATCTCATTCTTTGTGACTCTGTCTCGACTAATCCAAGTCCATTTCCGGTTTGCTTTCTTCCTGAAAATATGTTAACAATTTTTGATTTGCTGCTGATTGCAAATTCGACAAGTCTATCTCCCCTATCATTACGCTGTCCATGACCAAAACATCCAATCACTGGCCCTTCACCATCTTCCCTCTTTCCTTGGCATTTAGATCTCCCATCACAATTGTATAATGTGTCTTATTGTTCTGAAGTGAAGGAGTTCTGTGATTTCCTCATACAGCTTCTCCACCTACTCATCATCATAGCTGCTGGTGGGTGCATATACTTGGATGATTTTTAGACGATCTTTTATTTATCTTGATAGTAAGCTGAGCTAGTCTTTCATTAATTCCCTTGAATCCTGCGATACTTTTATAGACAAGAAATCCTATCTTTTATCCATCTTTCCTATATGTAATAAATGATGACCGCTTTTTAGTTCTTCAAGTTGTTCTCCTTTTCTCCGAACCCCACTCAGTCCAATCATGTCCCAATTCACTTCTCCCAATTCTTGTTGCAACTATATCAGTCTATTTTCTCCCAGTAGTGTTCTGACGTTGAACGTTTCTATGTTCAGATTCCATTGGTGGTCTATTCGTACCCAGAGATTCTTCGCACTCCCTGCTCCTTTCCGGACTGGTCCGCCACCTTGGTCCAAAGATACAGAGCTGCTGGGGACTGGGGGCCATGGTATTAGAGACTTACTCGTGCTGGTTTGAGGGCTTACTCTTCCACGCTGGCCCAAGACGGATTGGAAGAGATTGGACTTGTTGGATAGCCACTGTTGGCTCTTAACTGAGCCAGCGTCCTTAAAGATAGATTTTGTTTTTAGTTCTATCATGGTGTCCGACCACCCTCCTCACTAGTCCAGATGAGGTGACTAGTGAGGGTACCGGTTTAGTCGCCGATGGCCCGACCCTGAAACAGGTTGTACTGGCTTACAGGGTACCAGTACCAGGTTCTTAACCTGACCTGACATAATCATTTAATACTAAAAAATATTACATTGAGCAGTGTTCCGGATTTAGGGGGGTCTCCAAGGCAGGAAAAGCCCGCGAAAAGCCCGCAAAAGGGTGGGGGGGGGGGGGTAGAAATGCTGGCAGACCTGAGATCGGGGGGGGGGGGGTGGCGTGCTGTCAAAGGGAGGGGACGAGCAAAGACGTAATTTAAATAATACTGAGTAGGGGGGTAGTATTGATTGAGTAGGTGACTTTCGTAGTCTCTATTCGAAGAAGTCAGTAACAGAAAGCAGATCGTTTCCTATTATACGCTGTGCCGCCCAGCCGCACGTCTAACTCGATCTAAGCGATTTCGATTTCGATTTTGTTTTGTTTGCTTTATACAACATATAATTAGATTTTTTTTATTTGTTAATACAATGATATACTAATAAATCCGGAATAAAGAATTTAAAACATTTGTTTCATATCCGTCATTAATATATTACTTGTTCAATTGGATCCTTTACAATGTCATGGACCTTGTGGTAGTGTCCATGCTCAAAGCTCTAAACGTTAGATAAATACGGAGGATCCCGATTCATTTTTTTTTTATTTACTGTGGCTTGAGCATACCAACGGAGATTGAAGTTGCACCTCAGCCGCATCACCCCGGGAGTCCCCCGAGCGCGCTTCATGATTTTCGGCTAAACGCAAAATAGCAGCTGGAAAGGAATTTGTCGCGTAGATTTTGCGTGTCGCGCATACACTGGAAAGGTCGAGGCGTCCAATGGAAAATGAACCATGGAATGGAAGAAATATTTAATAACACGTGACCTATTATCCTCCAATCAAATGGCAAGGATCTACTTAGGTGTTGTATAAATATGGTCTGGATAGAACAAATTCAGGATTGTCTTGTCTACATGAAGATTTTTCATCATCCTCAGACAGTACAATCTTTGATTCCCCTTTTTGGTTAGGCCATGTGTATATTCTTTCCAGTCAAGAGTGTTGCTAACTGTACTAGCCAGGTACTTGAACTCGTTCACTCGTTCAACCTCCTTGTCATGCAAAATGAACGGTTCGTCGTGTAGTAATTATGGGTAGAAATATGTACAGGAAATTATCATGATATCGTCTCCTTTGCCTACACAATGATGCTATGTAGCTTCGAAAATGTAGAGATTGTTAGGCATTATTCATACATGCCGACTGGGCAGATGAATGCACACGATGTGTATACAAGTTTGTTACCAAAGTGCGTGAGCCTCATATTGAAACTAAGAACATTTGTTATATAAGATATAAATTGTTTTGAAAATGTTGCTTTTACATCATCCACGATATGCGCCTTTCAATCAGCACATGTGTAAACTCTTCTCCGTCCGTATAAGGTATCGAAAAGCATTGTTTCTATAAAAAGGAAAATCGGAGTTCAAATGTCAGTAATTTAATTTATACATCACCAATGCTACACATGACTGAATACAATGTTCTTAAAGATAAGTTGTTAGCCAAAATCGTAGTATGAAACTAAAAATATGTACTCTATGGATCAAATAGCTGTTACATAAGTGCCCCCCCCCCACACACACACACACAAACACACGCGCGCAAGCTCACACACACACAGATATGTACAATTATTTCTCAATTTTCGGGCAAAAACATTTGTTCGTGAACCGTTTTATGAAATTTTATGAAATCTGTTATTGCTAAATTAGTTAGCTGATGTAAATTATTTTTGCACATTATTTTTTTGTATTTTTACTAGTGTTCCTTTCTCGAAAACTTAAAACAAAATCAATTTCAAAGCACGAAACAATTTTTAGGAAATTTTATAGGCCAATACTGTTATTGTTTTAGGGGAAGTGGTCGGCATATTCTCGCCGCCCAGAATGTCCTCCTTTTTTATGCTTACCCTGCAGCTGTCTCGGTGCTTGGATCACCTTCAGTCCCACTAGCTCCACCTGTATCCCGACCTAATGCAATTAACGTAGTGAAACACAAAATGCATTCTGTTTTCATTTTTTTTCTCTGTGGGTTAGGGAAATGAAAAAAGGGAGGGTGTTTTCTATCCCAAAAATTGTATGAGCGACAACAATCATGTGGTATGATTTGTGGGATGAAGAGATTCCGGCGCCTTGTCGGATTAGAAATAAAGATAAAAGGCTAATAGGCTAAAAGGAGGGTCCGGTTTGTGATATGGGGAAGGAGGGAAGGGGGGGGGGGTATTCCCGAGCTGATTAACACTATATCAAAAGTCCCCCATAACAGTGTTTAACTTCACTTAATACACCTATAACTAGATATAGTCAGTACTAGATATAGTGTGTTCAACAACATATTCGACAAGCTTTGGGGTTCAGCTACTGTTAATGCTACCGGCACTAGTTCGTTCTCCATGTAATACGTTGCTGTACCTGGCAAAACATGCAAACATGGAAACCTGGTAGAGCAGCATTTGGTCACTCATGCACGACTGAGTGGATTAATGTGATTTTCACAAGGAAGTTAGTCAATAAGTGAAGGTACAATCCTGCCAAATTATGTAGCCCAAAACCTCTGCGGTAAAAGGTTACGTTATTTTGCATAGGGGAACTTTTATTTTTTGTGTGTATGTGTTTAATTTCCGGATTAATGAGCATTTTTAATTTAAATTCGACATTCGCAGGAAAAGCGCAGATTAGGGAAATATCTCCAGAGCAGGAAAGGGTGACTTTTCGGAAAGAACAACTGTGCCACGTTAGCAGAGTGGGGCTATTGAGCCTTGTACTCACATTCCATTTTGATTTACATTCACGTATTGTTCATTTTTTTATCGGAAATACATTCAACTCGATTCAATTGATCTTGTTTGTGGTACATGTTGTACGTGCATGTGATAGTTGGGATTGGAAATGTCTAACAAAGCGTAAAACAAAATAATCTCTGTTCACCTGTTTCTGCACTGTTGTCGATGACATCATCAGTAGGCCTAGGGTGCCGTGCTTCGGTGAGCTCTGAAAGAGAAAATGTATACTCGTATTCTAGTAATCATTATGGATATTTGTGTATATACAACAGCCACACTCTATGCACGTTAAAGAACCCACTTCAATTCTCGATTAAGAGCAGGGTGAAAACCCGGTGGAGTGGACAGAAAGCCTCTCATGGAAAACGGGTGAGAGATGCCGACCCCTCGTGGTTCATTCTAGAAGGCGATTCAGCCTACAAACGGTATCAAACAGGCATTAAGTGTGTCATATGTAAGAAGAAGAAGAAGGAGGGGGATTTTTTTTCACCTGTTTCACAAGTAGGCGCCTCCGTATAACCTGTAATCAAAAGGATATCATGCAATAACTCGTTATTCATCCACCTATCAGTATCGTTCATTAATCCATGTTTACATACCGCCTTTGTCTGGTATTTGCCGAGCCATACCTCAGTATATCCATATACACAGGAAATTAATCTAAATTTTCATTTAATTGATTTTTTATTAATGATCACTAAAAATCCCTTGCTTACACAATCTCGGGAAACATGGCAACGAATTATATTACTTTCTTGAATGACCAGACAGACCCTCTCACCATTAACCGTTACACTACCATCAATGCCCTGTTGCATAAAACTTATAATGGATGATAATTTTGCTTCCAATCGCAGCCTTTATTAAAACCTTGAATTTGATTTTCTGTTGAGCAATGCTACCATGGTATTAACCATTGATTGCAGAGTTACTATTAATGGTAAGTTTTATGCAACGTGGCCCAGGTCTTAAATACTACATTGACCTACTACAGAATCTTTATGCCAGCGGTAATGAAGGAGTTCCGACAGAGATCAAATTTGTTCATTATTTATTTATTTTCTACACACATTAGATAAAGAAGATAATATCATATTTCAGTCATGCAATACTGAGTTCGTATCTTAAATCCGATTTTTAGCATTCTGTTATAAGTATATAAAAAAAAATGCATTTGTGTTTGGCATTACACTTGAACAGCAGTATAGGGAATTTCAATTTTAGCGCAGTGTTTTTAGTTTTTGTAACGTGTTTTGTAAAATTTTTCATGTTACCGGCTCTACAATGATTTGTAAATGCACTACCTCTTGTTCTCTTTCTGTATAGAAAGTAAAGCAGGACTGCTACAAGGACGACAACTGCTACCACAACAGGGACTATGATCGCTGGTAGGTTGACATCTGCTTTGTTACCGGGATCATCTGTGAAATGAACGAAAATAAATTAAATATGCACAGTTTACGATGAATGAAGTCAAGAAATAAAAATCATCGACATAGCCTCTCTTCGCTCATATGGCAAGCCGTTTTAACATTTATTCCTATTTCTTGATATCACGAATTCGATTTCTTGATATCAAGAATTGCCATTGCTTAACTACACAAAACAATTTCTTGATATCAACAATTCGAATTCTTGATATCAAGAAATGAATTCTTGATATCAAGAAATGGTGTTGTGTAGTCAAGCAATGGCAATTCTTGATATCAAGAAATGGTTTTGTGTAGTTAAGCAATGGCAATTCTTGATATCAAGAAATCGAAATCTTGATATCAACAATTCGACTTCTTGATATCAAGAATTTGATTTCTTGATATCAAGAATTCGATTTCTTGATATCCATTTTTTGCCTAATCTGTCTGTTTTTTTCTATCAATCATGCAATAGGTAAACAGCCGGATAGTTTGTAAGAAAGGACTGCGATTGACCTGAATCGATCGCAACTCTAATTCTCTATTTCTGATGTGCAGATTTACGATAGATATGAAGAGATGTGAATCGCATGTCTGGTTGCGATAAGTCACAATATTTTTATAAGACAGGGCCCTGGATACTCAATATGTTACGTTCACCTGTTGGGGAATTTGTTGACCCCGGAGCGATTGTCGGCACCACCAACACCTTCACCCCGTCTCTCTCCGTACCGCTAGGTGTCGTAAGTGAGGAGTTGCAGCTGAAGTGTGTCTCTTCCAAGACGTTAACGGTTGCCGTGGAGACGAGGGTGTGGAACCCATCTCCTTCATCTTGCATCTCATCTTTGGTGGAGTTGAGCAGCTCACCGCGCTCATCGTACCACTCCAGGGCGACGTCATCAGCGCGCGAGATTTTGCGCAGTTCACACCGGATGTCTATATCGGTGTTAAATGACGCTTCAATCTGACACTCGGCTGGTTCACACTGTGGTATGACTGGGCTTGGGCCTGCAAGAGTACCATAGTAAAGCACCGAATTAAAAAAAAGAATGGAAACAAGACTAAAACTACATTGGTAGCTACATTAACGTTTGCCTTTAACACTCCGTTCCTACATGTCCTACCTAGAATTATATTCTCAGGCATAAATTATTTTCGGAACTGTTGATGTTATCCGAAAGTTGGGTTTATGAGCTTTCCATGGATACAAACTTTTTTTTTAACTTTCAGTCATTTAAAAAAAATATATGTTTTTTAGACGCACGGCAGAGGCGAACGTGGATTTCTTAAAAATGTTAATGCTGTATTGTATAAACCCTGCTTGTGCCAGGTAAAGTATGAGGTTTGTGTGTTTAGGTGTATGAGCCGTGACGAAATGCATCAATTGCGCATAAAGGTTTGATTCATGTACTGTATTAAGATAAGGTGGAGAATGAGAAAGTACCTGACACGAGAAGTTGAGTGCATATACCATACACGGCGGTATTTTGAAACCTGTCGACATCACAGCAGTAGTCTCCCCCGTCTCTGACTGTGACCGCACTCAGTATCAACGTCGACTTGTCGCCATTGTCAACGTCAGCCCGACCTTCATAAAAGTCATGAAAATACGTCGGTTTTCCTCCCACGACATTGACCACTTTTAATTCGGTAGTGGAATTCTTGAACTTCCAGTATATATTGCGCACGATTCCTTCGCCAAAATCGCAGGGTATATGCGCTGTCTCGCCTCTGGACACGGAGACCGGGCTTAGCCGTACAGTCCCAGCATGAATTACGATGAGCAGTAGTATCCACATGGTTGCTGAGGTGAACGAAAAAATATATCGTAATCCTAAACAATGGTAAGTATTGTGGTAAAGGGTCCCAGTAAAGGCCACCAAGAGTAGCCAAAAGTTCGTGATCGTTATAGCTATCAATCGCTAGGCGTTGCCGCCGAGAGAGCGCCAAGAGCTCTAATAAAACTGATATTTCCGACATTCTTCTGAAATTATTTTCACATTCTTACCTAACTCTCTGATCAAAAATTTAATCAACACTCGATCAAATATTTTATCAGTTTCTCAGAGGTCTGCCCAGTCTCCTCGGTATCTCCTGATGTTTTTGGTATTTTTTAGCTATTACCCCTTTTGTGCATTTTACACAATGTGCCTAATACACAATACCATGACAGGTACATATAGAGCAGCATGTACACAACGGGTGAATGCTAATAGGAGGATAAGATATGCACCTCTGTATGTCTATGTGTATGTTAGATACTCATAAAGTCTTGTTTGCAAAGTATGACCCAAAGTCCAAAAGTTCGATATCATACATGTCATAAATGGACTTGTGGTTGGTACACAAGTGTGTTTGGGGCTAATATTGTGACAGTGTGTTAACACACCGTTGATAGTGTTCACTGATTATGATATTCCTCACGTATCACATCACAGAAATCAAACAGATTTTCTGTCTTTGCTTTATATTCATGTAGTTGTACCAATATCCACACATATTTCATTCTTGATTTTTTTATGAGGTATGTCTTTTGCGTGGGATGTGATGGAAGCAAAATCAATGACGCGAATTTATCATTATTCATTTTACAAAATCTTCAGAAAGCAACTACCATGTGTGTGTACATGTTTTCGTATAAGTCTGATTGGTATTGTCATTTAATTTTCAAGTTCAATTTCATACAGCATGAATGTAAATAAACTTTTTGAACTAATGTCGCTAACACAGTGAAGATGAGTTTGGGAACTTGGGAAATAAGTAAGGAAAAGCTTGGAAAATAACGTCCCGTAATAAAATCGAGGGTTGGAGCGATTCTACTTACAACAGTATGCATACATAGTATTCCGCTTTTTGTGCTGCGGATATCATGGCTATATCGTCCTATGTGAGTTGTAGCTGTATCTATACCAGATTGCGTTATATAATGTAAGACAGATTATATGTTACCAAAGGATATCTTTTATTATCTCCAGACTTTGGCTTTTAAAAATATATATCCTGTTACCTTAACCTTGTACATTTCGTTTGTACTTGACCTTTTTTTGACAAATATCGAATTGAACGTATGTGATATTTGATATCACCTGATTAGAGTTCAAGGTACAATGCCAACAACAAAGAAAGAGCAAAACAAAACCTGGGCTGGAGCGTTTGTCCCTAACACAAACCGAATTATACAGATCGCGGAATAGTAGTTCCCTTTGACGGCTGTATCATCCTATGGCCCTATGGTGTTTCAAATATGAACTATGATTTCAACTTACCGCTGAGCGACATGATGGCACCTGTTGAGGTAGCTCTCTCGAGTGGGAGTTTTCCTTGTAGCCACATACCTAGAAATCATCTGGATCTTCTTACACCACCAGACACCAGATACATACTCTCGTCTCGCCTATTATCATGTTAGTCATCCTGAGTAGTAATTGAGTAGACTAATAAGCAAGATAACAGAACCCACTCATACCCAGCTCGCGCAATGTATATTCTGTGATTGCTGAGCAAAGTACCTACTATATCACGGCCTGGATCCAAACCAACTAGCTCATGGCTACGTGTGTCACGCTTGCGTTAGGCTTACTGTTTCAGTGTCACGCCATTAGCAACTGTTGGTAGGCAAACATGTAAATACTGCACCGCCAATAATACGCCAATTGATACTACAATAGAACTGCAGAACATGCAGAACGCTCCGTGTATGCTGAAGTATGAAAGGGAGGAACTCTGCATATCAATATCATTTTTAGTTCGGACACAGTTGACAAATAATTTCACCATATATTTTTTTTTAAAGCAAGCACGAACATGGGTTTGATTTGTGAGAATGTCGAAGGCCCGTATGACTGCAGAATCGTGGCAAAATCCGTCGTATCATGTGCGGTGGCCTTAACCTTCTCATTACCATGGGCTCATAATTGCGTTATCTATCAATGGTCTATCCATGCATTGGCGCCAAGAGGGTTAACACCAGGCAGTGAACAAGGCTTCGCTGCGCAGAGGTCAGAACCATCACCGCCAGCCCCAGCCTGTGGATGCTACCTGATCGACTCATGAAATAAGGTATTGATCACAAAATCGGATGTTTGTTCATACTTCTTCAGATAAATAGGTATTCACATAATTTTGCTTGTCTTTCTGTATGGATACATCTTTGTAAAATATCTTTATTTATATCTATATCTATATTTATATCTATGTTTTATTGAACACTCCTTTGGAGCTTTTTACCAGTGTTTACCGTATTGTACATATTCCTCGATTAAGTCTTTATAAACGCATTGTAAGTATTACATGTTACACTTGCGCAAGCACATGGGGTGAGGATATTTCCCCAAATTATGCGCATTCTATTTCGTTTAAATCTATACTAAAGTTCACCAGAGAATATACCATTCTCTTTATGTTCGCAAATGCTATTCACTATCGTTCACACATACGTAACTCATAGTAGCTCCAAAGCTTGTCCAAAAGTTTGTCCGAGTAGTTTATAGGGGAAAGTTGTGAATAGCGGCTAGCCTACATACAGTTGGCAGCAAAATTATTCAACCCCCTTCTCATTTTTGACATTCTGTCATAATGAATAATATTGCAGCAGCAGATTGCTACTAAACCATTCAGATAGTTAGCAGACAGTTAATTACTGAAGAATACCGGAGAAAATATCAAATTTTACTGCATAGGTCATCTGAAATTGCAATTTGCGCCCAAAAAGCATGTTGCAAAATTATTCAACCCCCTATTATACACACATGAAACGAATGCACAAATAATGACAATTTAAAAGCCAGTGCATATTATTCTGAGGTGAGTGCTGATTTTATATATCCTCCACCTAAAACTGGAACCTTTATATGCACAACTAACAAGTTGTAACATTATTCAACCCAGATGGGTGTGTCTTTTAGTACTTTGTGCAGCATCCATATGCTACAATGACCTCCTGCAGACGAGATGAATAGCCTCCCACAAGCTTCTCACAACGCTCCTTGGGGATCTTAGCCCATTCCTCTTGCGCAATGGTCTTAAGGTAATCGATGCATGCAGGTCTACATGCTGCAACAGCTTTCTTCAGATCCCATCACAAATTCTCTTTTGGGTTTAGGTCTGGAGACTGTGTCACTCAAGGTGCGCAAGAGGAATGGGCCAACATCCCCAAGGAGCGTTGTGAGAAGCTTGTGAGAGGCTATTCATCTCGTCTGCAGGAGGTCATTGCAGCATATGGATGCTGCACAAAGTACTAAAAGACACACCCATCTGGGTTGAATAATGTTACAACTTGTTAGTTGTGCATATAAAGGTTCCAGTTTCAGGTGGAGGATAAATAAAATCAGCATTCACCTCAGAATATATGCACTGACTTTTAAATTGTCATTATTTGTGCATTCGTTTCTTGTGTGTAAAATAGGGGGTTGAATAATTTTGCAACATGCTTTTTGGGCGCAAATTGCAATTTCAGATGAAGTATGCAGTAAAATTTGATTTTTTTTCTCCCGTATTCTTTAGTAATTAACTGTCTGCTAACTATCTGAATGGTTTAGTAGCAATCTGCTGCTGCAATATTATTCATTATGACAGAATGTCAAAAATGAGAGGGGGGTTGAATAATTTTGCTGCCAACTGTAGCGAAAGTAGCCTATTGTCAGACTCACACATTGGATCAAAGAAGAAATCTTTGTAAATCATTATCTTGTGACTAGAAGAAGAGTGCAGTGAATCTGCATTAATTTAAGGCCTGGTGGTACTCCATGTCATTTAAATCTTTGCTCGGACAAATCTCGGGCACGCTGTTGGGGTTGCTATAAGCAGTGATAAGTATAATGTATTGTTTGGAAGTCGTATATAAACTTTGCATACACAACGAATATCGTTTATTGGGGAAGAGATACAAGGAATTTCCATGTACTAGGTGTTCAAAAAACTTTTGAAAAACAAGTTACAACTCGAATCAAGCTGAAATCGAAACGTAACATCAAAGGATGTCAATTTTGATCGAAGCAGATTTTTTGATATGTCATCAATTATATTTTTGGTAATAAACCTTTGAATGATTAATGAAATTTTCACTTTTGGACACATTTGGGGTGCGTTCATGCGACCATCGCCAGAATCGCGTAATGCAAACATGAATCACAATAACGACAGAATGAGCGTCCAGGCGACGTTCTCTCCAATCACGTTTCTACGTTCGGATTCGGGCCGATCCAGTGCGCATCGCAGTGCGCAGTTTGATCCAGAAAGTATAGGTCAGCTTTTGCGCGTGCGTTTTTGGACTTCTACGTGGGTTGCTTGATTAGTACCGGAAATAGGCCGACACAATGACTTCCTAGAATCATGATTCAAAACGCGGTTGCGTTCAAGCTACTTTTTGCGAACGTGATTCTGCAGAAACGCGTTTCATGTTTGCGTTTTGAATCACGTTTATATTCAATTTCGCCTGAACGCAATCGTAATTCTGCAGAAACGCGTTTTCAATCATGATTTTAATCATGATTCTAGGGCAAAAAAAGTGTGGCATGAACGCAAACTTGGACCTATGTATCAGATAATTAACTCAGAACAGAACAGCGACCATTGTGTGTTACACCTGTCAAGTCACTACCAACTGCCATCACAATACCATAATGCATGATGCATCTGTATGGCATAAGAGAAGTTGTGGGTTGACGTATGAAATGCATAATGACCATTGTTGTGTTCTGAATTAATTATCTGACGCACACATTCCCAGGATTATTACAAGAAAGAAAATCGATGAAATGTCACAAAACCTGCTTCTAAAAGAATTGACATCCCTTGACTTTATGATGTGTCAATCTTAACATGGTACGGGCTGTAAATTATGTTTAATTATTTTTTTCAAAAAGTGTCCATAGTTCTTTTTACACTTAGTATGAGAACAAACATTGAAACATGTATGTTTAAAGACCGCTCAAAGGGGACAACTAAAGCAGGTTACACTAAATGGCCTATGGTGATTGATTGTCTTCGAGTTTGTAATCGCCGCTCCAACAAAAAAGAAATAGATATCATTCATGTTAAGGATCAAATTTCAAAAGAAGTGGAAAAACAAGGATGTGTTCATAAACATGTAACTAGGTTGATCAAAGTTCAACCCAGAACAGCAATGCTCTTGCGCAAGCCTCACGGTGTATGTAAATTAATGGAAGAAGTGAGCTTGGTAAAATATTTTTTTTTTCAGGACAGGGCTTCTATACAAGATGTAGGATGTTTGCTTACATAACGCATGCGGTATTTCGTTGTTACGTACGAGTTCTATATGTGTTAACACCACGCGAACTAATGATGTTTAAAGAAATAGACCATTTCGTTATGTTTGCAAATGTTACTCACGTTGTTCAAACAATAAGTTTGTTTTTATTTGAACTATTTTCGTCAAACCTTCACTTATATGTTTTTTTTTTTTCATATGTCTTCTTTTATTGAAACCAACATAATTTCAGGGTGAACTATCCCTCTAACTTATCAATGCATCACTCCATTTGGGCATGGTTCCATGGCAGTGGAGATCTAGTGATCCGATGTTAATGCAAAACAGTCTAACTCAATTAAATGGTCTCATTATAATCACATGAAACTTAAACCCAATTAAATGTGCAATAATGACTATTACTTTAATGAAAACTCCTTCCTCCTCCTCTAATTGACACTTTGTTTATTGGTGACTCACCTCCCCCAAATGTTCAAACCGTTAAAATTCTTGGAGTGTATATTCAGTCCAGCTTGAAGTGGGATGAACATGTTAATGAGATACTGAAAAAGTGCAACAGAAAAGTGTATATGTTAAGAATGGTTCAAAAGTATAATATACCTCTTACTGATGTTATAACAATTCACACTATATCCGCCCCATTTAAGAATATTATGTGTCTGTTTATAATGGTGGATCAACAATTAAGCAAGTGTACAGTTTAGAAAGTGTTCAAACAAGGGTGTGTAAAATAATATTAGAGAAGGATTACATATAGATTATGAAAATGTAATTATTACGTGTAAGCTCGAACGTCTGGAAACTAGAAGAGAAAAACTTTGTATTGCGTTTGCCAAATTACTGTCTAATAACTCACAATGTAAAGATTGGCTAACGAGACAAAACATGTGAATATTTTTCTAAGATATATACCAAAGTTCAATCAATATAAGTGTCAAACAAATAGATTTAGGGGCAGTTCAATCCCATGTTACATTGACCTCTTAAACGGCCAATAAAATGATGATTTTTATTATTATACATACTCAGTAATAAATCAGACCACGCGTACGTGTGTACTCCTTATTCTACGTGTACGTACTACTTATACCGAAACCTTCAAAACGTTTATATTTATACTAAAAATATAAATGTGTAGGTCGTGTCAGGAATGAGCTCTTTACTTTGTATTTACATGTATTGTAGTACTATTTGTGTAAACATCAACATTTCAGCCTCTTGGCTGCAGTTGCATGTATTATCCTTTCAATGTTTGTAACTCAAACTCAACTCAACTCAAACTCAACATTTGAATAGTTACTGAATAAACCATGATTGAATTTGAATTGAATTGATTTGAATAATACCACCCTCGCTTTCTGTGCCCTGTTGCACAGAATTTATCATTGATGGTCACTTTTCTATTAAAAGCAACTTCAATGAAAACTTTGAATTTTATTGGCTGTCCGGCGATATTACCTTGGTATTACCATTGATGGCAGAGTTACCATTTATGGTAAGTTTTATGCAACGAGGCCCTAGTGGTTTCAACGCACTGGTCGAGTTCGTGTGAGCCAGCATCCTTAATCATTCACGGTCTACTGCCATCTACTTTCATCTGTACAACAGGTTTAGGAAGTTTGTAAACAATTGTCCTCAGCAAACACGGAATGGCTCACAGTAATTTGCCTCCATCGGGTGAAATTCTTCGTTTGTGTGAAATTCACGAGCGTGGACCGCTTCAGATGTCTGGGAAATCAGTGAGAGTCATGGGAAAGTGAGTTCTTCTAATGAGACTTGATTAAATCCTCAAATAAATCACATGAGGGATATCAAAATTATATCTACAGTCCCATGCAATAACTTTTGCGTTACAGCTTTCTCTCGTTATAACGAGGTCGTCGTGACCAGGGCTTTTTCCTCGTTATAACGAAACTTCGTTGTATCCAAACAGGATAAAAAACAATAAAATACATTGAAATATGTGTGCTTGTGTGTTCTTTGTGTTTTCCTATGTTTTGATATCCATAGCCGTCTTGGAAACATACGTTATCAAACCGAAAAAGGGGATTTATTTTTGCTCAACACGGCATCCGACCTATTTTTGCTGTTTTAATAGCTAATTGCATTAAATGAATATAGACCATTCCCAATACGATGAGTATTATTTTGCAGTCAATAAACTGGTCAAAAGAAGTTGGCATCGTAATCTTCTAGACAAGAAAACATGCGGTTTAGTTGTTGGACAAACAAGAGAACGGGTGGCGCAACAGGCCGAACGGCCGGGAAATGAGGGGAAGGTGCAGTTAGATAAGATTGTCTCGCTCGTCTGATACGCTTGCGATGGCGTAGCAACACCTATATGATCGGTACTTTCTTTGTGGGTCATTCCAAAATTATTACGAGGGGGTTTCACCTAGTAGATTAACGCTGCCACTGCAAACTTATATTTCATTTTATATCGTAATTAGGATTTCCAGCAGCATTCATATTTAAAGAAGAATATTTTATTATCTCTTTAATTCTTTCATTGTCATATTTTAGTGTGTGAAATATACTTCACACGTGTGAGATCACATTTGTTTTTGTGAAGAAACCCAATCAATCGCTGCTCATCAGACACACCCCCAATTCAGTACGCGCCGTATCATTGATTGCCGTGATGGGATCGTACTTGAAAACCATGTGCTTTCAATGTACGCCCCGCACGCTGTGCGAAGGAGCACTTTATGTACAGTGTATCAGAAAATGTGCACATGCTCGCGTTGCGTGAACGTGTATTACGAGATGTGTGTAGGCCTATGGCCCATTGCGGTGCCGTTCTCATGTGTTTTCAATCTTTTGAGAAGATTGTTTTCGACTAGCTCGCCCTCGATTTTTCCTTCCTCGTTGTAACGGGACGCAATTGTTATGTTTTTCTTTGTCTTGGGGTCAACAGAATAAGCTCGCTATAACCAAATCTCGTTATAACCGTACTCGTTGTAAGCGACGTGGTGCACCATAGGTTTGCATGTAGAAAGTTTTGGGACCGAGAGATTTCTCTCGTTGTAACGAAACCTCGTTATATCCGTGCTCGTTGTATCGAGAGTAAGCTGTACCAACAACGCAATTTGCGGTGATTTGCTTCCCTTTTTAGTGTTTTACTTCTTCCTCCTCAGCGAAGTGATCTTCAGTTGAGCATATCGGCGAATAAAATATACCTTTTTCTACCTATATTTCAAGTGAGGTTTGTGCACTGCAAGGAAATAATAAAACTAATACTAACTAAGAAATATCTTCACGTGTCTCAGATATGTCGAATGTAAATGTGCTACTTGAAAAAGTTTTAAGGTATGCAAATAATAACACAGACATTACTTAAAGATGGACGGATGAAGAGGAAGAAGGAAATAAATATGCGGAATGAAATATTCTCAGTGAACCAATAACCTGTGTTAATCTTGCAGTTTAAATTAATTATTTTAGGTGGCAGTCTTAAGCCTAGGCTTTTGGTTACAGGTGAGAGTATTAAGACAACTAATCCTAATCAAAGTTAACAACCTAAAATGATTTATCCCTCTCAAACTAATCAAACTAATAGGAAATATCTTCAATTGTCTCAGATGTACATGTGCTAATAAATGTATGCAATACTGATTTATCCCTCTAAAACTAATAAATATAATAGGAAATATCCTCACGTCTCAGATGTAGATGTGCTAATAAATGTAAGTAATACTGATTTACCCCTCTAAAACCCAACTTTCCATCCCTATTCCATGTAGGCTTACCCAGTACAGCGCTATCAAGCAGCAGGGCGTCATCACAGCAACGGAGCGCAATGCTACCCATCAGCTCACCATCAACACCAGACTGGTGGAGCCCTTCCAGTCCCGTATCGGCTCCGTCTTCCAATTCATCGGCGAGTTTCCGTCCGATATGACGTCCCGCGATGACATGGTGGTGCAGGCGCGTGTGGTGCGGTGCGTGGATGGGATCGATGCGACCATGTACTACAACGCCTGCGATGTACAGAGGAGATTCATGGCGTCAAGGGGTGCAGAAGTCACCGCAAGTGCTCCGTAAAACTTGCTGACGTTGGAAAGGCCACGTGATCGGCTGACCCCTAAAGGCCACGGCAGACGACTTGTTTCAATCAGTCAAACGTCTTTGCGAATGGCTGAATCACAGACTCCAGTTATAGGATTTGTGGATGTAGGGGACATCACATTTCTAGTTGTATGCTCTTACGACTGCAGCGGCAGAAATTTTGATAAAATCATGCTGTTGTCTGACTCTGCAATGGCTTTGATATTTTTGACATAAGACTTAGAGTACAGGTTGGTAACCAGAATTTCTTTTTACAAGCAGCTCAAAATGTCACTATCAGCGCAGGACGCAGTGTGCACAACTTTGGAAGGCGTGGCTCAAAGAAGGCAAACACAATATAAGAATGATAGGACTGATGCTGTTTGTGAACTGGTGGTTTAGTCAATTGACACGTGGCTCACAATAAGTTCCTGCACCTGACACGTTGTGTTTGTATTGCAGGTTTATTACAAAGAAAACTACTGGTGGTAGTGTTAGATGTTTGTTCCACTTTCCATCTAGTTAAGGGTCCCGGGCTCGATCATATTCCAGCATTTTTATTCATTGATTTATTTATTCCATCTACTATTACCATTACTATTAGTGCATCGAACAACAAACATAACATCTACTTCAATCATTCTAATTTGATAATTGAATATAACATTTACATAATATAATGCTCACATTTTTATTCAGGTAATGAATAGATGAGGAGACGGGCTCTTTCTTTAATTTCTGTATTGAAAGAAATTGTTAAAAGCTGAGCCCATTCTGCGCCGCTGTCGCTTGTTTGTACAAGTCTCATTCTCATAGAGCAGGTCTTTGTGTAGCAAGTAAAGGGTTAACCCACTCAGTGTCAGACACAGCTCAGCTACTTGGGATTAGTGTGTTTAATTTGAGAATAGATTCACATGTAGCATAGAATAAAGAGAGACAGGGTGTCCCTGTCATCCCTGTCGTCCCATTTTCAACAGTCATGACACTCGGCAGGACTCAAAGGTTTACCGTAAGAGTAACGTGTGTAAAATGTCACAGTCATAGTGTCACAAACCTTTTCAGGAAAAATGAAAAAAATACCTACTTTTACATTTGAAACGTAGTGGCTGTAGTCTAGATTCACAATTGTATTGCCCTTGTCAGTGCTTCACGGGCAGTTTCTAGGATATACATGTAGGTTTCGGACAACCAGTACAAAACCTGCTCAAAATCAAGTGACACTATCATTGCACTTAAAGTCAGCTTCTAGTTCAGTCATTCAGAGGAAAGTTGTGATACAGTATCTTCTTCAATATTCCGTGGATTTTGCAAAATGTATTTTTTTTTACCTGCATAAAGGACACCATGTCTAGCCTTGAAATTGCAATATTTCTGCTTGGGCTACTTTTGGCTAAATTGAGCGACTTTTTACAGCTACTTACTGCTACTTGGGCTGAGAATTTTTGGCAACAGTGCTGGCCAGAGCTTGATGTCAATGACTAACAGTGATGATGAAGGGGTTCTAACCGTTTAGATCTTGATGTGCAAGATGTGTGTATGTACCAAATATGTTGCTTCTAAAGCTGAGAAAAGGAGATACAGTGTACTGTAGTAAACATACACAATGTTCAGTACTAAATTTCTTCCAAAAGCCAAGTGAAATAACTTATTTTCATGCCAAACATGTTTTGTTTGTCATTTAGATGTATTTGAGAAACTGTTGTAGTATTATTTTACAGGAGGAGAGAGTGAAATGATGAAGTTGTTGTTTGACTTCCTGATTTGCCTTTCTTGTGTGAGAAATTGTAGTGAAAGATCTTTATTTTTGTATTTTTTTAAATATTTTCATGTTTGTCCAAAGTATGACTGGTGAATATACCTTAGCGGAGTAGGATATTGAGTGATTCTGAATAATTACTGTTATATTGAATAATATTGAATAATTACTGTTCATTTTCCACTGGCCGTACGACATCTTTCAAATGGAGGAACGTAACTTCATCAAAAATATCATTTGGAATATGTTGTATTCTCAAATTAGATTTTGCTCTCAGAGCTATTTCCAATCCGGTATTCAAGATCAATGAAAGTTGTGGCAACATCTGGTACATGATATGAGATTTTAGTATTCTTGTGTACTTTATTTGGTGGAGGGAGGGTTGCAAAAAATAATTTTAGTTCTGACTTTTAAATTATAAAAAGGATATTTGGGAGCAATTCTTTGTTATTTTTACAACCCCAATTTTAATGGCACTTGTCCCAAGAATTAAGGCCACTTTTATTTTGTTGTGGGTGTTCATTTTACAACACCGTGAGCCTCTTCCACGTACAGTAAAATTAATTTTACTAAAACATTATGTCATTCATCATTGTTGTTTTCATATATTTATATATTTGACTGCATTCATTGGTTTAATATTACAACTGCATATGTGCCAACTCATATTTGTTTTGTGTACAGTGTGTATTTATTTTTAAGAAAGTGATGTCCATTTCAAATCAAGTGTATGTACTAGTAAACATGAAAATAAGTTGTTGAATGAAAAGACAGAAAGGGATCTGATGGATGTGAGGAAGTAGATAAAGTGTGTGTGTGTGTGTGTGTGTGCTTGTGTGTTTGTGTGTGTGTGTGTTTGCGTGTGTGTGTGTTTGCGTGTATGCATGTG
Organism: Arbacia lixula; assembly: GCA_963669155.1. NCBI lineage: Eukaryota > Metazoa > Echinodermata > Echinoidea > Arbacioida > Arbaciidae > Arbacia > Arbacia lixula. The sequence continues at coordinate 4,601,532 of OZ022587.1, read as the reverse complement.
TGTAAGTGTATGTATTGTGTATGTGTATTTCTTTTTGTGTGTGTAAGTGTAAGTATGTGTGTAAGTGTATGTAATGTGTATAATTTATGTGTGCTCGTGTGAAAGAGGGTACAATGAAAGAGAGAGAAAGAAGAAAGAAAGTGAAAAAAACGATGGGTTGGGAGAGTGGAATACATATACACGTACAAATATGTAAATAGCGATTTAGAAGGGACAGGGGAGTAAAAGGGAGAAAAGGTAATGTGAAAGAGGAAGTATAACAAAATACTAGTACAGTAGCAGAAAGAAAGACGCAATAGCGCCAGCTAGAGGCTGATCTGCAATTAACCTTTATGCGCAAAAAACTACAGGTAGGCCTATTACCATAGAACGCAGTTTGACATACACAGGGTCGAATTTATTTTGAAATAACATGAAATACAAATCTATACGAAGAACACTGTCCTATCCTTCAGTACGAAATCTGCAAACATTGAAGACAAACATTTGTTAGTTAATTTCATCTTTCATCAAAATCAACGAAAGTTTGAGTACATTGTTTGTGTAAAATCTGTTCTATGAAATTATATGAAGTGACATTGCAGTCATGTTGGCATGGACTTTGTCATTCATTATGTTTCGATTCTTGATCCAGGGTAAATAGTGACCCCTATCTTTTCCCTCCTACCCGCATGAGGTGGTCGTGAGGGGGGGGGGGGGGGGGGGTGGTATCGGACCTTCGTACAGAATCAATATAAGAAATTAATATTTATCTTCAACGTTACATGAAGATGGGATTGGATAGAGAAGATTGAGCTCCTTAGACTGTCAATGGAAAGGAAAGGCTGGCATTTCATGGTCGCCAACGTCACAAGATATGGCACTTGAGAAAGAGAGAGTTCCATGAATAACACTTCATATAGGCTCATAGAAAGTGATGTATTACCTACAAACCAGATAGTGGGAAAAATCATATCATATTCACCAGTTATACACACATCCCAAAGAGCAGCATTTTGCTCGGCACAGTAGTTAACATAACTCTTTATGCACCGTTAAGGCAATCGTCCATCAATAATCTGTAATATACACCATTCACATAGGGCAGTACGGAGTCTAACAGAGTTCAGTTAATTCTTTTTGCGCCGTTAAGGCATTCTTGCGCAAAAGTAACACACAACACATAGATCGGCATATTGTGTGGTGCAAAAGAAGTTAACTCTTTATGCACCATTGAGGCTTCCTAACACCTTTGATACTCACAAACCCCGTATATTAACATTATCTCTGAAACAGAAGGAATTAACTCTCTATGCGCTTTAAAGATAATTATTCTTCCACCAGATTCAACAGAGCAGCATTATAAGTCTGTCACAGATGGAGTAAACTGTTAATGCGCTATTGAGGCTTTCTAGCCGCACATTTACCGTTATATATGTCTGAACAGGCAAGTGACTGACTCACATAACGTGTGCACAACTAAAGCCATATACCGCGACGGTAGACCTAAAGATTAATAGATCATTTCGAAATTTCCGAGGTACGGAACGCGGAAATGGCTGTGCTGATTTAAGAGAGAGGGTAGCCCTTTTGCTGGTCTAAAAAAAAAAAACATTTGGTAGAAAAAAAACGCTGGAAATGGAAAAAAAAGTATATAAGAACTTCCTATACAGAACTGAAAACTGACTTTGAGCAGAAGCATATTGATTGTTAGATTTCGAGTAGATTTTGGACGGGTCGTCTGAAGCCTGTATAGCCAAGAGACTAGAGACCGCAATACGCAATAGCGCACACCGCGGCTTGTCGCGCCGTTATGCGTTGAGACAAGCGGCGCGCATGCTGGGGCGACCGTTACAATAAGGTACGTGAATGTATACCAATGTCGCTATACGTTTCAGACGTAAACAAGGATAGTTGTTCACTTTTCATGAAAATGTTCGTGAAGCTATGACTGTGAGATTTCCCACACGTTATCGTTGGAGTATACGACTGATTCCTGCCGAGTTTCATGACTTGCAAATGGGATACGGGCCCTCTCCTTATAGATTACCGAATTGTGACGTCATATGATTATATTGTTAAGACAAGTAGTTCGAAAGCCACATGAGTAAAGCAGACATCGGTTATGATAGCCGGGACTCTAACTGGGAGTGCCCGGCACTAGCCCGCTAGAAAATATAGGACCGGTAAACCCTTCACTCGAGAGATATCTTTTTTTTAGAGCCAGTAATTTGTCCTGCTCAACATGCTCATATAACGACACCACTTCGGTACTCTTTACATGTCTCGCTGAATAGCATTTAAACAGGTGAGCTTTGAAATCACACCTACCATCAGAACCGTGACCAATCAGCTAGAATGTCTCCGTCTCAATTGTATTTGTTTATGAAATTGGCGAAGCATTATTATTTTCATTCTCAAAGTACCATAGACGCATGGAATGTGCAATTTGGCTTTGGTATTGAGGGAGTTGAATACGTAGTTATCATTTCGGGGTAGCCCCTTCCGTTCCTTCGATCAAGGGGAAATGAAGGGGTGAGAGAATGGGGACGTTTTTAAACACCTTTCTTTTCAACTTCAGCTTTAGTTGCTTACCAGTATGCGATGCTAGTGAATGGGTTAGGGACATGAACTCCCACCCCCTCTCTCTCTCTCTCTCTCTCTCTCTCTCTCTCTCTCTCTCTCTCTCTCTCTATCTATCTCTATCTATCTATCTATCTATCTATCTATCTATATATCTCTCTTTGCACCCTCCCCCTTTTTATATCGCTTCAGCTCACTCTGTATCTCTTCCTCTGTGATATGTCTCTTTTTTCTCTCTATTCCCCTCACGCACGCACACACACACACACTCTTTCTCTCTCTCTCTCTCTCTCTCTCTCTCTCTCTCTCTCCCCCGCCCCCCCCCCTTTTTTTACATCTCTCTTTCCCTCTATCTATCTCTGTCAAACTTTCTCTGTTTGACTCTCTCGCTCTATGATAAAAAAAAAAAAAACATATGCCTCTACCCTAAGCAAAATGACATACTTATTAAAAGAGTTTTGATCAAAATAACCTGGTAGGGTTGTTTGCACACTTATCGAATAACTTATGTGAGAAAATGACATTAATCTATATTGTCATGCACGAGTGAGCATGGATTAAAGGAAAAATTCACTTTTCAAAAGTTACATGAGTCATTTGGGTGTCTGTGAAACAGGATTGGCTAATTCTGTTTCTGGTGTTTGTTAATGTGCTGCTATTGCTTGATCATCCATTATTTGACCCTCTCCTACCTATCCTGACACTTTTCATGTTTTTCACTGAGCAAAATTGTAGGGGTGGGGGATATTACTATATTATTTAACCCCCCTAGAATTGCCAAAATTTGATATGTTCAGTTTCTTGAATGATTTGACATCAGATATTGTTTCCAACATGTATCATCACATATTGTGTGAATATAACAGACAACCGTTGTGTCGTGGTTGAATGGGGACAATATAAAGATGTAGCAGAAAATCCTAAAATGTCAGTTGACGGATGAAAGGATACAGATAAATATAGATGGAAATATTCATGAGTTGCGAACTGAATTGGAGAGTACCCATAAACAAGAGGTAACTTTTTGTCGTATCGGTTTAGATTGATGATAAATGACATGGAAAGGCGAGTTTCACGTTCGTCTCAGTTGAATACCTCCTCGGCCGGCCATTCTATCCCGAGGTCGAGAATGAGCATACTTATGGCTAACCTGCATTCCAGGCTGTTGGGTATTTTTTTCCAAGTTGGTAAATAGAATATGATATATCAACACCATTCTAAATCACATTATGACTCTCTTCTGAGCCATGTTGCATACAGGGTTTCAATCATTGTAACTTACCATCAATGGTAACTACCATGGCAATGGGTGCGATAGTGAGAACTCATTCGCTGTTGCCATGGTAGTTACCACTGATTGTAAGTTACGATAATTGAAAGAAACATGGCTCTGTAGTGAGTACGTCCCCGGAGAAGAGACTGAGAATGACTAGTCTCCTGCAGCCAGACCACTTTATTGAATCGATTGGTTTAGAAAATCCCGCAACAGCCTGAAAGCCAGGCTACCATATGATTAAAGTTGTATTCTAAATGAGTGGACTAGAAGGATGACTCGTCCCATCGCCACTGTTTGCAGCCATCCGTTACGAGCCATATTACGTATCAAATGAAATATTTAAATAACCTACAAACGGATAAGGACTCATAAATACTATTTACCAAATAATACAACTTTCGGTAACACCCTGTGTTGTATCCTTTCAGGATATTCGACCCACATATGGGGTGAAGAAAGGAAAAGAAAGAGCGAAGAGAAGACAGATGATTTTTTTTTTTTTTAATTTATTATAACACTTACACAAGGCTGTTTTTTAGCTTTGGTTTTTGTTGTTTTTTTTTTGGTTATAAAGCCGAAAATAAATGAAATGGAAATAGAAGGAGAGGATTGTGATGAGAGTAGTAAACTGGTCACAATAGAAAAGCAGAGAGAGGGCAAGTGTGGTGATAATGTAGTAAGCTTTGCAATTACCGGGTGAGTTTAAATGTTTGAAAGCGTGGCGTGGAAAAATGCCTCCTCCTCCTCCTCTTCCTCCTCCTCCTCCTCCTTTTTCTCCCTTTTTCTTTTTCTTCTTCTTCTTCTTCTTCTTCTTCCTCCTCCTCTTCTTCTTCTTCTTCTTCTTCTTCTTCTTCGTCTTCTTCTTCTTCTTCTTCTCCTTCTTCTTCTTCTTCTTCTTCTTCTTCTTCTCCTTCTTCTTCTTCTTCTTCTTCTTCCTCTTCTCCCTCTTCTTCTTCTTCTTCTTCTCCCTCTTCTTCTTCTTCTTCTTCTTCTTCTTCTTCTTCTTCTTCTTCTTCTTCTTCTTCTTCTTCTTCTTCTTCTCTCTCATCTTCTTATTGTTATTATTATTATCATTATTATTCTTGCTCTCCCTCTCTCTCTTTCCTCTTTATATCCCTCTCTCTCCCCTCTCCCTTTCTCACTTTTCTCTCTCTCTCCCACTCTCTATATCTCCCCCCCCCTCTCTCTCTCTATCTATCTCTCCCTCCCTCCCCACCCTCTCTCTCTCTCTCTCTCTCTCTCTCTCTCTCTCTCTCTCTCTCTCTCTCTTTCTCTCTCCATGTCTAAAAATACAGATTTTGTACCCTAAAAACGCGAGTGCCACCGTTTTATGTGTAATAATTAAAAGTGGTTTTCAAGGCCTTGTGAGTTGAGGGTCATCGCTTACCCGAAATGATATTTTCAAAAGGCTGTTAAATATGCGGATAAACAGAGTAACCACTTTTTCACGACCTTATCTGGAAATATGATATCAGCCGTGCATGCAAGAGAAATTAGTCGATATCCATACATAGATACGAATCAGATGTAAAGGTATATAAGTGAGTGTTTTTCAAGGCCTGGTGAGTTGAGGGTCAGCGCTTACCCGAAATGTTATTTTAAAAAGGCCGTTAAATATGCGGATAAACAGAGTAACCACTTTTTCACGACCATATCTGGAAATATCATATCAGCCGTGCATGCAAGAGAAATTAGTCGATATCCATACATAGATACGAATCAGATGTAAAGATATATATGTGAGTGTTAACTAAACTAAAGCTAGACAAAAAAAAAAATCCTTTTTTGTTGTGCCGTTGACCCCGCAGAGATTGCATTTGGCTCCTCTGAATGCCCTACGGTATTCGATGTAACGTAATGTCGATAAAAGAATGACCCAAATGAGACGGTTATTCCTGTCTAAACGAATGCATGCTCATGCACTTCACAGCCTAGAATGTAGATTATGAGCTTCGCGTTATAGCTTTCACGAATTCATGTAAATTCGGCTTGGCGTCAATCGGGCTTAGAAAAGGGGAAATCCCCCGGTAGTCCCGTAATCAACGCAATGGAATACCACCCTCACAGACGTTCCAGACGTAGGCCGTGTCGATTTCGATTGTTTCTTTTGTTTGGTCATACCCCCTGCAAACATTTGATTAAGTATCGAGGGCGCCCAACTTACCAGCGCATGTTTCACACGACACTAGGCTTATTTAAGGATGTTTAAAGAAATAGCTATCCATACCTTTGAACGAGGTTTAGTTCAGCCACTCAGCCAATATGTCAGCTAGCAGCTGCTCTGAACATACGCGATTGCGTCAACTGGATTTTACAATAATTAGGTCATACATATTCCTAACATGCATATATTTCAGCTTCCGCTGATGAACTGGTAGTTTTGTCACAAAGTGCTTGTATGTAGATAATGAGGACAAGAGAATACAAAATGTGATACTTTTCTCGGTGAAAGTACTAGTTTTGGTGCGGCTTGGCACGTTTTTCATATTACTTATATTTAAGAAAAATATGTCAGAGCAACCTTTTTCATGGAATTTGATGCGGAACAGTGAGAAATCAGTACTTTTGTATTGCAACTTGAGGTCACGTTCAGAGTTTTTCTTTACATTATTTTTAACAATCCTTGATCAAATCTTTCATCTTTTAAGATTCATAGCAGGTATCAATTACGTAACTGCGTAAGCATCTGGGATAAGGACATTTCCCCCAAAGTCTTCTGCGCATCCTATTCTGTTAATGCGTCAAACCAGGCAGAAATTATACAGAGAATAGGCGGATTTGAACATTATGTGATCAGAGAGAAATTATTTGTAAAGCATCCTTTTCTGCCTAGAAGAAGAGTACAATGAATCTGCATTAATTTAAGGCCTGATGGTACTCCATGTAATTTAAACCTGCTTGGTATACAATTAGCGTACCTCAAAACTAAAAACAATATTCGCCGCCGTTAGATTCAACACTTATGTTCATTAAATGTGTTATGACAACCTAGGATGTATGAAGTGTACACCCTACTGCTACTAACTGAAGTTTGAATCCGATACCAAGTAAATGTGTTTCATTGACCACGTGGTGTTACAGGCATCATGGTACCACAGCAAAGTAGGCCCTATATATTTGATTTAAAAAAAAAAAAAGTTTTAAAATATATACAATCATATCACTAAGTGTCAACCATTGGTTCATCTTGCGCAGACATAGCCTGGTTACTATATATAGGCTGTGAGGTGCATGGACACAACGGAAAATGTCTGGTAACACAGACTACGCCATACCAGATGAGAAGGAGCCAGTATGGGACTAGGGCGTAGTCTGTGTTACCAGACGTAGTTGTTTACAGACTCGGTTGTGCCCATGCACCGTACAGCCTAGTGCTATAAGCTAAGCAGACATGACTTTGTATCCTCTGTCATGCGATGCATTTTTTTTTTAAATATTTTTTTTATCATTCTTATTGGTAAATATAAAAAAGATAGAGCCTAGTCGCCGAATGGGTTACGACCGGCCAACTTATTTTAGGACATGAGTTCCCCTTTCAGTGGGCCCGTGGCCTACCGGGGCTTCCTGGGAGACAAATACGGAAACTCCCTCGAAACTCCGGGTAATATGAGCTCAGTAGAATAATGGTCGCTGTGCGTTAGTGACATTCCATCATGGAGTTCATTATCTAGCCTAGCTCCAGGCTTTTGGCTGGATTTGGATTAATCGCCGTTAAAAATAACAGTATAGTACTCACAAGGCTAGTCACTCTTTCATTCTCTTTTTTTCTCCCTCATTTCATCACAAAATGGACTGTATTTAGCAATCCTCCGACAATGAACGTTGGTGGCGCATCACATACAAAAATTTTCACTCTATTTAAAATAGAAGGACTTGAGAATCATTAATCTATTGCACCCAGACCTGCTAATTGAATATTGTAGTTTGGATTAAAAATGTCTAACAGCCTGGAAACCAGGCTACTCATAACCTTTCATGATGCCATTTAGGGAAAATCCCAGTCTTGAAATCGATAAGACGGTTTACGCCATGATTGATAATGTAACGAACTGCTCTATGGCAAGCCATTAGTCCCATTACTATGTATAACCACAAAACTGACTATAATAGCTGTATAGTTTTAAAAGAACTCTTCAAAAGTTACTAAAATTATGCAACTTTAGCCCCGTTTAGCCTAGTCTAGGTTCTAGACGTCTTTTATCAGCCCGGATTCGTATACACAGCGCGCGACGAAACTCAGCGATCGCTCGATATCGTTGCGCGGAGTTTCGTCGCGCGCTGTGTATACGAATCCGGGCTGATAAAAGACGTCTAGAACATAGACTACGTTTATCCCCGTTCATCAGCCATATAGTTAAGATAACTTTATTACCTATGTACTTCAGTGAGAAGATTTTCAGCGATCCCCTAAAAACATCGTTCAGATAATCAAAAAAGCCACAATGTTGCGGAGTTTTGGACAGCTGGACTCTCTCCACACCCTAGCTAATACAAACACGCAATGGTGACAAGTCATGTTCCGCTAAGCCATATACGAGCGTTGCAATTAGCGAATGACATACCAGAGCGCAGGGCACAAGGTAAGATTCGCTTACAATATTGCGGTATTTTTACTAGGTCTTGATCCGCAAAATACCTGCAAAATAGGGGGGGGGGGGAGGAAGCAAATACCGCATTATTTGAGTGATTTCCGTTCATATGAGCAGCTATCGTGAGTGCATCGGCAAATTGACGCAAATGTTGAGCCTATTTTGCGGATAGGTGATGTATATGAACGGGGTTCATGCAACTAATGCAGATATGCAGTTCTTGCATGGTTTCCATGTTTTAAGGGCGACAGTGCCATAAATGATGTACAAATATACTCGAAAGTTGTATCGTTCCAGCGTATAGTAGAATTTCATTCGTTCTGATTGGTTAAGATTGTACAACTGTTTATCTACTCGATAGGCGTACATAGTAGTAGTAGTAGTAGTAGTAGTAGTAGTAGTAGTAGTAGTAGTAGTAGTAATGGTTTCAACGGCCTGCCATAGCTGTGTGGGGATGCAAGGGAGACTTTGTATTCCTGTATGCCAGCCTGTTTGCACGAGCACGCATTGGGGCTTTAGGACAATGTTGTTTGTTAACCAAAGTTAGGGTACCCCGTAGGGGTAGTCTCGAGCTAGCCTAGAGATTGGAGACCGCAACGGCGCACACCACGGCAGCGCAATGATGTATGGAGGCGGGTCGGTCGGTGCATCACTTAAGTCTAGGTTCTAGACCTATTTTATCAGCCCGAATTCGTATCGCGCGACGAAACTCAGCGCAACGATATCAAGTGATCGTGCGATCGCCGAGAATTACGTATTTTTCTCCGGGCTGGCAATTCCCGGCGATCGCGCGATCTCTCGATATCGTTGCGCTGAGTTTCGTCGCGCTCTGTACGTCTAGAACCTCGACTATGCATCATTGCCCGAAGCACTGACTGGTGCAATGTGATATGGGGTCGATGTTTCAAACATAAACAAGGGGAGTTTTTCCTGAAAAGATTCGTGAAGTTATGACTGTGAGATTCCATACATGACTTGTTATCCTAAGGGTATACTGCTGATTCAATTCGAGGTTCATGACTTATTTTGTAAATGGGACGTGTACACTATCTTAAATAAATGTACTTGGTTTCGATTAAGTTAGATGATAAGCTCTGCTATAAACGTGGTAAACATTGCTAGGTCCCTCGCGTTCTGTGTAACCCATGTTCACCTCGGCCGTGCATCATTTCGAAATGGAATTGATCGCAACTGGACTTGCATGTCATTGATATCAATCGTTATACATGTATATTTGAGATAGGGGATTGGCCTTGCGATCGATTCAGATCATTCCAACTCTTTATAAGACGGGGCCCTTGACTGTGCAAACAACTAATCCATACTGACATAACCTACAAACTGTTGTCGTAAGATCTTACACAATTTGCGCGCAAAGTTACACCACGTTTTGCAAGTGTTCGAACGTAAGTAATGTATTGCAGCACAGGTGTTCATATTGCACATGTAGTAAAATGTGTATTTCTTCACAACACACTTTCAAGCGAACCACCATTCCTCTTCCCTTTTGTTAAGTATTGAATGAAGACTACAGGCTGTAGCTTCAAGGCACCTTGTACGCATGCGCGAGAGAGTTCAAACATGGCGTTTATTAAACCAGACACTACTTAACATCTCTGTGCAGATTATCTCATTATTATGTTTGTCCACACAAGAACTCATAACATAAGAACATAACATTTTGGCGACGAGGATGGGATACATCAAAATGAGATTAATTAGGAATTTCTGTCCAGTGACTAAACTGCACTTCGGACAACTTTGGAAGTTGACCGCGGACATTGGATCATCAGCCGCTGAGCAGCCATAGCTTAGCACACACGGTCAACACCACAGCCCGCACAGAGAACGCAATGCAATGGTAAACACACTGCAAGCCAGCAGTATTACGCACGTCCACTGTGGATGGAGCACTCGCAGCCGCAAGCCCAGTCACGGAGATCTGGTATAAACAGCACAGTGCCAGAACCAAGCCTCAGCCATTGCATCGATAGTTCGCACGTTTACGAAATGGACGCTATGCCGTACGTGCATGAGTAAGTGAATAACGCCAGTTAAAGTCACTCAAATTCAAAAGACGCTTTGCTGTAAAAGAAAAGGGCTAATTATCATACTTGTGAAGTGAGAGAGGCTCGTTTTAATATGAACGCTTTGCTGTAGCCTCCCACTGACATATCGATGGTAATCGATGCATAGTTTCTAGACTAAGCCAAGTCTAGACCAGCCTAAACGGGGCCTAAGTTTAAGGACGATTCGCTGATACCTCGAAGTTAATGATTATCACGCCAACAAAATTAGGACGGGTGAGAGAAGCTAAATCATTAAATGGACGCTTCGCAGAAGCCTCACGCCGTTCATGCCTAGCCCTTGTTCATGTTGTTGAGACCTAGACTAGAAAGTCTAAGACGCGTCTGCAGCTCATGAATAGCCCCGCCTGTCGTTGATGTTCTACATCTTTACTTTATTGGAGCCGACTTCACGCCGAAGTCTTCACGCCAGCAAACCGAGCAGCAAGTGACAGTGTGAATTTTGTACACAAGCCTAGGATCAAGCGGAGGATCCAGCATCGGGTTTCAGCCAAGCCCAGCCAAGCAACAAGTCCAGTTCCAAGTCGACAAGAAAGGACGAAGTTGTAGCGCCCAGCCTATCAGCAAGCCCAAGCCCAAGCCCAATGAAATAAATAAAGACACAAACATATGGACAAAGACTTTAATCATTTGGACTTATGAACTGTACTCTAAGTTGATGAATGCAAGAAGGACTAAAGTTAGTCCAGGTCCAGTTTGCGAAATTTATTAATGTTGTAGATGTGTGTGGTCTATATAAATAGCAGACCTAAAGTACAGGTGAATTTATGCATGATACTCATTATGTTCTAACCTTAATAGGTCCAGGTCTTGATAGTCTAAGACTAAGTAATGGTCCCAGACTATCGAGAGTTCCAAGCCACGGATCAATGTCATTGTAAGTAATGTGCCATATGATTATACATTACTCGCTTCGTTGATTGCTGCAGTGTAACAGCATACACTGTTCTTGTATTGGTTCAAGTAGGTCGTTTAGATAGCCCTAGACCCTTCACAGGACCAGGCCCGAGATAAACTAAGCCAAGTTTAAGCCAGTAGGACCAGGTCTAAGCAGTTATAAGACCACATAGCTGGTCCAAGCCTAAGCCAGTAGGACCAGGTCTAAGCAGTTATAAGACCACATAGCTGGTCCAAGCCTAACCAAGTAGGACTAGGTCTAAGCAATTACAGGACCATATGCAAGTCCAAGCCTAAGCAGGTATAAGACCAGCTCAAGGAGTTACAGGTGTAAGCCTAGCAAGTAAAGAGGACCAAATCTTAATACTGATAGGACCAAATTGCAGGTCCAGGTCCAAGCAGTTCTAGGATAAGATAGGTCTGAGTTGGTCCAAGACTTCGTAATTAGGAACAGATCTATACAGGTAGGACCAAACCCCTTTTGTTGCTATTCTGTTGAATAGTTACAGCCTTACACTGTACTATAGTTTAGTGTAGCCCCTCATGAAGAGTTTTCATTGTTGATACAGTATTGGACTACAGCTAGTCCAAGCTACATGTACTTTGTGTGTACACATGCAGTTGATGCTTGTATATCTAGCTTTGAGTGTACTGACGCCCATTGTACTTTATGAGCAAATAAGCTTTGTTCTTTATATGCACAGTCACAGTCAAGTAGTTTGAATTTGTACAATACCAAAACTCAGAAGTATGGCAAGCCATCATATTGGTAATGTTCCCAAATTGGGAGATGGGTACAATTTTGATGAGTGGCTAGAACTGTTAGAAGCATGGTTTGACGCTAACAGTATACAGGATGAGGGAAAAAAGAGAGCAATATTTTTGACGAATTTAGGGAGCAAGAGCTACCACACCCTGCGCGCTCTCTTGCAGCCAAATAAACCTACAGATCAAACATACACAGTATGTAAAGACACGCTGAAATCACACTTCGCACCGAAGCCTACAGAGATAGTGCAGCGATACAGATTTTACATGTGCATCCAAAAACAAGATCAGTCCATACCGCAATTTGTTGCAAATTTGCGCCAGTTAAGTGAAGGATGCAACTTTAAAGAATTGGACAACATGATCAGGGATCGCTTGGTTGTAGGTTGCCGAGATGTCACAATTCAACGAAAACTGTTAAGTGACCCATCACTAACTTTCAAGCATGCACTGGAAACCGCCACAGCCATGGAGGTTGCAAACCAGGATGTTGAAAAGCTCAAAGTATTGAGCAAAGGGACCGAGTCACCTACAGTTCAGAAACTGCAAGGCAGAAGCCAGCATAAACCAAACGTGTCTTCTTCATCGCATCAGAAAATGCATCACAAACAGAAGCAGGACACGAAAGGAAAGCCCAGCTTTAAGAAACAAGATAAACAAGGAGTCCCTGCCTCAAGATGTTGGAGATGTGGTTCCGGTGACCACGCCCCGTCAGCATGCAGATTCAAGAATGAAAAATGCTTTCTATGTTCCGCCATGGGTCATACTCGAAGCCAGTGTGAGAAGATCAAGCAGTACAGATCTAGGAAGAAAGCGGCACACCACCTGGATGGTGATGAGAACGAAGATCTGCCAGATAGTGAACTCAGACACATCAGGGATGGAACTGTAAATAAGATGGCAAGGTACAGTGAACCATTTCAAGCAAGCCTAAAGTTAAATGGAATCCAAGTTGACTTAGAAATTGACACAGGAAGCCCCTGGACGATGATGTCGCAGCAAGAATTCAAGAAACTGGGACACCATGCTGATATGAAGCAAACCAACGTTTCCTTGAGAACATACACAGGCTCTACAGTACCAGTCGTTGGGGAAGCAATGGTAGAAGTCCAGTTCGTTGACAACCAACCACCAAAGAAGTTGCCCCTTCTTGTTGTCGAGAAAGGCGTTGCATTACTTGGCAGAGACTGGATGCAAGCAGCACCTGATGGATTCTTGCAGAATCGCCTTAACCTTTCATTGGATGTTTCCAACGCCACAGAAGCTGTACACAAGGTACAAGCTACCTTACAAGATGTGCTAACACAACACAAGCAAGTGTTTGACTGTACAAGAGTTGGTAAACTGGAAGGTTATAAAGCAAAGGTGCATCCTCAGGAAGTTGGAGACAAAGCGCCGTTCTTCAAAGCTGCACCAGTCCCTTATGCAATGCGTCAGAAAATCGACGAAGCCATTGATGAGCTGTTGGACCAAGGTGTACTTGAACCGGTCAAGTATGCTGATTACGCCTGTCCGATAGTGGTGGTGAAGAAGCCAAACGGGAAAGTCCGCATCTGTGGCAATTACAAACTGACGGCCAATAAGGCACTTCAAGTCGAACACTATCCAATCCCTTCGCTCCAGGATATGCTCCAGGACTTGGGTGGAGGTAAGCGATTTAGCAAGCTCGACTTGTCGCATGCTTATCATCAGATAGAGTTGGATGAAATGGCAAGGAGGTACACCACGATCAATACGCATAGAGGTCTTTTTCAGTATACCAGGTTGCCCTTTGGCATCGCAACAGCCCCAGCCCTCTTTCAGAGAGTTATGGAATCTCTTCTAGCTGACATACCAATGTGTCGCCCCTACCTTGACGATATTATCGTAAGCGGGAAGACAGATGATGAGCACATAGCCAACTTGCAAGCTGTACTACATCGTCTTGAGAGTAATGGACTTCGACTGAAAAGGGAAAAGTGTGAGTTCATGATGGACTCAGTGGAGTTCCTGGGCCACAAGCTGGACCATCAAGGAATCAGCCCGCTCGCAGACAAGATCGAAGCCATAAAGAAGACACCAAGACCCCAGAACCAGAGTCAGCTACAAGCATATCTAGGTCTTCTTGGCTACTACAGGAAATTCATACCAAATCTGACAAAGGAGATTGCCCCACTCACAACACTGTTGAAGGCAGAGTACGCTTCAGAGCCAAAGAAGCGTGGAGGTCGGAACAAGCCAGATCCAAAGCTTAGGTGGGGAAGAGACCAAGAACGAGCCTTCCAGAGATCGAAGGAACTTGTCCAGAGCGACACAGTTTTGACGCACTATGACCCAAGCAAGCCGTTATTGTTGCAATGTGATGCAAGCCCCTACGGTCTAGGTGTAGTCATCAGCCATGTTGGACCAGACGGTCTAGAGCAGCCCATTTCCTTCGCCTCGCGTACCCTTTCCAAGAGTGAAGCAAATTATGCTCAATATGAAAAGGAAGGACTCTCAATCATTTTCGGTCTCAAGAAATTTCATAAGTACTTGTACGGACGACGATTTACGATCGTAACAGACCACAAGCCGCTGTTAGGAATATTCGGTGACAGTAAGCCCGCAAGTCCGATGGCCTCTGCACGGTTAGCCAGATGGCACATGATCCTATCAGCATACGAGTACGACATCATGCACAAGGAAGGTAAACAGCACCAGAATGCTGACGCCCTGTCACGCCTACCCTTGACAGATGATCAAACAGTGTGGTCGCACCAGAGCCTTTCAGACTTGGATGAGCAGCTTCCAGTTCAAATCAATATGCTTGATATTGACACTAGACCCGTAGAAGCAGATGAGGTCAAGAGATGTACCAAAAGAGATCCTGTTCTCTCAAGAGTGATGGCAAACATCATGAATGGATGGCCAAACCCCAAGAACGTTCCACCAGAGCTCAAAGTCTATGCTCAAAAGAAAGAAGAACTGTCAATTGAGGACGACATAGTACTTTGGGGACATAGAGTGGTCATTCCAGACAACCAGGAAATGAGACAAAGGATCATTGATGAGCTTCATGGGACTCATCCAGGCATTGTCAAGATGAAAGCACTAGCAAGATCCTATGTATGGTGGCCAGGCATTGACAAGAATTTGGAGGAGAAGGTGAAGACCTGCCCAACCTGTCAGGAGCACCAACGCAGCCCACCGCCTGCACCAATACACCCATGGGAATTCCCAGAACGACCCTGGAGTAGGATTCACATCGATTATGCCTACATCGATAACCAGAACGTGCTGATTGTTGTTGACGCCTATACCAAGTGGATAGAAGCTGTCAGAGTAGCCAATGCCACTGCAGCTGCCACAGTCACTGCCATGCGACGCCTCTTCGCAACATATGGTATTCCAGAGACGGTCGTAAGTGACAACGGCACCCAGTTTGTCTCGGAAGAATTCACAAGCTTCCTGTTCAGCAACAATGTAGAGCATGTTCAGACAGCTCCCAAACACCCTGCCAGCAATGGCCTGGCTGAGAGAGCTGTACAAACTGTGAAATGTGGAGTGAAGAAAACCAGTGGAACATCTTTGGAGATGCGCATCCAGGTTTTTCTGATGACCTATCGGATAACTCCTCAAGGAACTACCATGAAAACCCCAAGTGAACTGATGTTCAAAAGGAGGATCAGAAGTAGAATGGACCATGTCCGTCCAAACCTGCACAAGTCTGTTCAGAAACAACAATCTGCAATGAAACGATCAGCAGACAAGCACTCGAAGATGAGACAGTTCAGGTTAAATGACACTGTCCTGGTAAAGAACTTTGCAGCAGGACCTACATGGCTCAGAGGGAAAGTGACCGAAACACTCAATGAGGTCATGTACATAATAGAGCTACAGGATGGTAGAGAGGTACGCCGCCACGTGGATCACATACGACATTACACTCCATCGGGTGAAGATGATCGTTCCAGACAAGAAATGCTGCATCAGGATACCAATCCACAACCAGAGATTTTGACTCGACAGGCACGGTATCCAAGCCAAATAGAAAATCCTATAGCGGTACCTACAACTAGTGAACCCCTGAGCTCAAATACTGAACAATCTAGCACTGATACTGCAATAATATCAGAACCTGCCCAATCAGAGTCATTGAATGACTCTAGAGGAGCTGTTGCAGTGTTACAAGTATACAATGGTAACTGAATTAAGATTAACAATTATGAGTTGTAAGTGAATTACAACATGACTGAATAGTAATTCATGTTCATTGGTATACATGTATTTAGTTTAAAAAAAAAAAAAAAAAAAGAAGAAAGAAGGAAATACATTAGGTATGCATTTAACAGATTAGACAAGTGTCTTTAAGTAAAACTTACAATTGAGTGGAAGATAGAAAATAGGATTAAGTTTTACACAGGCAGATAGAAATACAGTTTAATCGGTTGAGAAGGACACTAAGAATGACACATTCACAAAGTGTTATATTGTTGAAGCTTGTTTATTAGAGTTAAATGAATGGGAAACAACTGTTGCACTGAATTATACATAAGTCTGAGATTGGTTACAATTGTCAGTCAAGGTATAGAATTACAGCCACATTATATGAGTTGTGATCACTATTAATTGAAGAAGTGTATACTCATTTGATGAAGGTACAATAATTAGGCAAATTCATTTTATAGCATGATAAAGTGCATATTAACGGTTTAATTTGCTACAGCTGAATTAAGGTTTTGTAAGAATTGCTCAGCTTGAAACTTCAATATAAGTGTGAAGCTTGCAATTGAATTTAAAGTGGTTACAGAATAGTTGTGTTAGAGGATAACATTACAATTACAGCCATATGAGAAAACAGAATATGTAAACTCCAGCCAATTGATAGTTTACCGGTGTAACAAAATGAGAAGTTATTTGTAAATAGCCACAAGGTTAAAATGGTTTTGATGATTTAACCAAATAAATTGTTATGTAAGGTTTTGCCTATTACAATAGCTACATAAGGATAATTGTAATTTGCATGCAGTGTTCTTGTTTTAACATGCATTACTTGGGTAGTGTAAATGGCTAATTTTAGAGCAGTATAATTTAGCAGAGCGTGCTCCCAATTAAAGGGGGAGGAATGTTAAGTATTGAATGAAGACTACAGGCTGTAGCTTCAAGGCACCTTGTACGCATGCGCGAGAGAGTTCAAACATGGCGTTTATTAAACCAGACACTACTTAAGATCTCTGTGCAGATTATCTCATTATTATGTTTGTCCACACAAGAACTCATAACATAAGAACATAACACCTTTCCTCCTTTTCTTTCCCTTTTCCTCTCCTTTTGGTGCCTTTTCTTCTGTCTTCTTTCCTTCCTATGTTCCGTTGTTTGTTGAATACTTTGTCACGCTCTTCCATTGTTTTGTACGTTGCTCTATCTATCTACTTTAATTTTGACTTGCCATTTTGATTCCTCTCTCTCTCTCTTTCTCTCTCTCCCTCTTTCTCTCTCTCTCCCGTTGCTCCTTGCTTCACCCTTTCAGTGGCCACGTTTATCGTTTCATTTTATTTCCTCTGTGCTCCTCTACCTCACATTTTTATTGGGTTTCATCTCTCGTATCCTTTGCGTCTTGTCTATTTCCATCATTGTTCTCTTCAAATCCCTCCTTTTTTTATAATAATCATAGAGTACCGAAGTGTGACGTCATTCGAGCATTATTGGCAAGACAACTGGTTCTAAACAATGTGGGTAGAGCAAGCAGTGGTGGTCACAGCGGGGACTTTAGTTGCAAATGCCCGACACTAGCCCGATAGACAATTCATATCGCACCGCTGAATGTCTCACTGGGTGAGTTTGTTAAGAAATTGTTTTGATGATGACACCACTTCGGCACTCTATAGCGGGCTCTATAGCCGATGAATAAGCTAACATTGCATAAAATCAGCAATACAAAATGTTCACGTTTCACGAAACAAAACCAATACCAGTCTCATTATCTAGTACATGTACTACCGCCCTTCAGTGTCTTGTCCCAATACACACTCTCACATCAATACCAGGCCCCGTAAAATAAGTTTTGCGATCCGTTGCAAATTTAATTGAAGATGAATTCTGATTGGTTACTAATCAGTATTTTGAACAAAGAGCGCATGTAACAATGGAATTGATTGGTCATTGCCACATGGCCTGATCAGAAAATACCTCTTACTTTGCTCGTGTGAAAGCAAAGTTCTTGAAATATCCCCGATAAAGATGCCCATAATTTAGTGGGTACTTGTATTTTCTTGAAGGTCGCGGGGATGTTCGCAGAGTGAAAGCAGATTATTATCATGATTATTAATGAGTACTTCAATCCCAACGAACAGTAGTGCTAACAACTCCGAGAACTTTCCCATTCAGAGCCATTTCAGGAAGGTGTGAATGCATAAAGTAATTATCGGGGATTCATTTTCAGAGCCTGAATCTGATCTCGTTAAATACGGTTATTTCCTGTTCTGGGGGTTGTTTCATCAAACTGTTATTAAAGGGAATACATGTACAGTGTATAATGGGAAGACAAAAAGCCTTCAAAAAGATGATCGTGAGCAATCTTCTTGCCAATGGTCTTACATTCATGCATTGTCCATTTTAGAAACTTGCTGAAAGTTATTTGCCCTTAAATTATCCACATTTAGAGTAATTAGTGCTTAAATCATGCACAAATCCTCAAAATGTTCGTCCCAAACATTGAGGATTTCACAGATTTTGAGTAATTGCTCTAAAATGTGGATCATTTAAGAGCAAATAACTTTCAGCAAGTTTGTACAATAGACAATACACGAATGTAAGACCATTGGCAAGAAGATTGCTCACGATCACCCTTTTGAAGGCTTTTTGTTTTCGCGGTACAGTATAAAGTGTATTCCCTTTCAGCTAAGAACGACTTTACGCACGACTGGTTACGCTTTATTGTGTTGAATAAATGAAGGAAATCAAAATAATTGAGAATCTGATTATAGAAGCACAAAAAGGGTAAGGGTTACCAGTCGTGTGCAAAGTCGTTCTTAGCTTAATAACAGTGTGGTGAAACACCACTCTGGGCTATGCATATAGGCTTTCAATTATTGTAACTTACCATCATTATGGTAAATACCATGACAACAGGTGCAATAATGAGAGCTCAATGGCTGTTGCCATGGTAGTTACAGGTGTGAAAGTGCCTTATGATGGTACACCAATTCCGCCCAAAGCCACAAATATGATATTTAATCACAATGATTGAGAAACGATACGAACAGCGTATGTTTAGTTTTTATCCATTTTATTTCCACTACCATGATCACAAAAATAGTATATCTGGGTAATACGTAGAGTACAGTCATCATGAACACAATAAAAATGAATAATATTGTGCATACTTAATGTCTTCTTATTTTTGTTTACATTAACTGAATGTAGTTGTTCATACATAAATGTGGAATTGCAATTAGATTCACATGGTATAACAATGCAGATACATGTATACATGGATAGAATATGGAGTATTTCAATTCATAACAAATATACATACAGCTAGTGCCCTTGAGTTCAATCCTATTTGTGTGGTATTTTTAAGTGCATTTTTCATATGGTATACACACAATCCCCATTGATGTACATTCTGCCTGAAACGGGAAGTGTTTCGGTTGAGGACGCGATACAGGAAGTAAAATGTTTCACTTTTGAGAAGAACAATACGACCTGCAGGATGAATCAGTAGGAAGGACAGAGCTCATAACTCTCTCATTGCTAGTGGCATGGAGATGTGTATTAAGCCAATGGGGGTTTCAAGGCCTGGTAATGTAAGGGTTAACTCTCTCATTAACATTGGCATAGAGGTGTGTTGTAAGCCAATATGGTTTCCAAGGCCTGGTAATGTAAGGGTTAACTCTCATTACCATTGACATGAAGATGTGTTGTAAGCCAATGAGGTTTCCAAGGCCTGGTAATGTAAGGGTTAACTCTCTCATTACTATTGACATGAAGATGTGTAGTAAGCCAATGAGGTTTCCAAGTAAGGGTAAGGCAATGTAAGGGTTAACTCTCTTTGCCAGTGGCATGAAGATGTGTAATAAGCCAATGGGATTTTGAAGGCCTGGCAATGTACGGGTTAACTCTCATTACCATTGACATGAAGATGTGTTGTAAGCCAATGAGGTTTCCAAGGCCTGGCAATGTAAGGGTTAACTCTCATTGCCAGTGGCATGAAGATGTGTAGTTAGCCAATATGGTTTTCAAGGCCTGGTAATGTAAGTGTTAACTCTCTCATTACCATTGGCATGAAGATGTGTAGTAAGCCAATGGGGTTTACAAGGCCTGGTAATGTACGGGTTAACACGTTATATGCCAGCTAAACTGCTGCCCTATGAGATTCAAGTATATTGATGGGAAACTTATGCATCAAGGGCACAAAATGATTTACAAAAATCAAAGAAAGGGAGGAAAAAAGTGTAAGGTGCAAAATATCACAGAGTCATGAATAATTCAAGATGCTTCCGGCAGAAAGAGAAGACTTTCATGGATTGACATATGGGATGGCAATGCACATTGCTGTTTTCTGAATCCATCATTTTAGACACATACATTTTTTTTTATTCATAAGTGTCAAATGTTGTCTGAACACTAAGTGCATGGCAACAATTATGGGTAGTGTGATTGAGCATGGCTTCAAAGTAAAATGTATTTTCTTAGTCCCTCTACACCAATAACTGTACAGTCTGCAACATTTCCCATTGACAAGATAAACAAAAAAAGGTTCCTTTGATCAAATTTAAAAACAAAAACATATAAAGTACATGAAGTGTGATACAAATGTGAAATTTCATTCAAATTATTTTTTTTAAAGGTGAAACTATTGTGAATCACTAGTTTTTGTCATGATAAATAAAAAATAATGATCATGTAATCACATGAACCATTCAGAGTACATGGAATGCAAAATGTAGGCTAAAGCAATATTTCATTCAAATCAATAAAAAAAGGAAAAACTATTGTAAATTACAAGCTTTTGTCACAAACACATTCCTATACAACATCATAATGGACAGAAGGTATCTCACAGCACAAACTTAATGACATACATGTATACAGTACATAATTTACATTATCTACATTTTCAATCAATTCCAATTTGAAGTCGGCACCATGTTTAATTTTTTTCATGTGATAAAATCAGTTTTTAAAAATACAAAAAATACATCTTTGCCCTCATCTTCCTAATTTAAAAGATAAAAGATGCTCTCATAGTATAATTCATTTTCAATTTGGCAGTTCTTAAATAATTGTTTCAATCACTTTTCTTGAATGTTCAGATTTTTAATCTTTAATTTAGCATCATAAAATTGGTGGTGGAAAGTGCTGTGCACAGTGCATAGTACAAGTCAGAACCCACATCATTGCTCCTGTACAAAGAAGTTATGAATTTTGGTGCAATGATTATCCATAG
The DNA here is from genome assembly GCA_963669155.1 of Arbacia lixula. Lineage (NCBI taxonomy): Eukaryota > Metazoa > Echinodermata > Echinoidea > Arbacioida > Arbaciidae > Arbacia > Arbacia lixula. Next base: position 4,579,944 of record OZ022587.1, on the reverse strand, counting down.
ATGTGCAGCCATGCATTGGCCATGCATAGCAATAGAAAGCACAGCGTGCCAAAAAATTAGAGAATCATTCATGACGGCTCCTTTCATAACATGAAGGTCATGACATGGACACTAAGCAAGAAGCCAGTTGTGCATTTTCCCATTTGAGGATTTTTTTTTTTTTTATCAAAGGGGGGCTAATTTGCATGGCGGGGGCTTCAATTTAGTGAGCCTCTGGGAAATATTTTAACTGACGCACTGCATCACAAATTCAGCTCTCTATGATACATGAATCGTCGATCTACAATAAAAAAGAGATTTATGCTCACGTTTCTACAGGAACCAAGTTTGTAACATCGTGTTGTGCAACATTACATTGATGAAGTAACAGTGTCGTATGAAAATGCCTTTTGATACTCTATATATTTGAAATATGTACATGTTTATAAAACATTTCCCCTCAAAAAACAGAAAAGAAGGAAAAAAGATCCAGAGGCACACAAATTACACAAATTACAAATTACTAATATACTTTGATTGTTCATTGAGTGTTTCTCTATCATGTACTGATAAAGCATATGGTTTCATTTACATGTATGTACAACACCAAGTGTGATCTCAACCGCAAGAGTGTTTCCCATTTCAAAGCTACATTTTGATGTACTAGTACTATTAGTACGTGCCGTAAGCTATCTCGATAAAAGATGATATTAATCATTACTGGTATGTTTAGTATCATAATTCATCTACTCACTTTTATAAAAGCATTGATATGATAAAAGATGATTCACTGATAAAATGCATGAATATTCACATGTGGGCAAAAAATTGTAATCATAATTTCTTTTCTATGATTTTAATTATTTTTAAATCATTGATGAAATGCATTTCAATGTCCACAGGATTCAGCAAAATATTGGAAATTCCAGATAGATCTACATCTAATGTCCAAGAACATCCCAATGACTTTAAATCTTAATATTAACATTCTCTGACTTAACAGAATGTACAAAATAGTTTGTACCCACAATACACACAATACCATCATATTTTGTAATTTTCAAAACGTAGTAATCACAAATAACTTGATAATTATTCAATCTTTGAAATATGTAGGGTGAGGTGCATTATCATGTTGTCATGGCAATTCGTCATAACACTGTGCAAAAAATATATCTCTCTGTTTTTTATTTTTTTCCCAAGGATGGCATAACACTGTACATATTTACAAACAATATCATACATACAAGCAGAATCAATTTCATTTAAACAAAACTATACATCAACTGTTCAATTTTATCTGATGGTCTGTTGCTTTGAAAATCAAATTAAAAAAAAAAACATGTTTCTCACATGAAGGAATCTTACAAAATCAAAAACCACACTACTCCACCTTAGCCCGAACTGAATGTAAAAATGTACAAGGCCTCTACACAGCGTTACTTTCGAACACAAATAATTTGAACATATAGTATCCCATACAACCACATTTGCTTTTATAGTTTATGACATTCACACAAAGAATACGCACAATCTGGAAATTACACATTTATACACATAAAGATTTGTTGTAAAATCTGGCTTTTGATGATTTTACATTTACACAATTGATGTATCTGTACAAATTAATGTTACAAACGTCAATCACAGATAAAATCTGTAAGACATGGAATAGTCATTTTACTGGATATAGACGGGGTTAATACATCACAATTTGTTTGTGAGGGGTTTCTTTATACATTTAAGACAATTATGGTTCCCTTTAAAAAGATACATATTGACAAAATTACTGGTTTGTAAATTTGGAATGAGATATAAAATCGCACCAAACTCGACCTATTTCATCATCTCTAACACTAATAACTAACATTAGTGTTAACAGTTTCCTAGACAGACATGTAAATTCAGCATGAAGGTTTCTTAAACCTAAAACTGCTTAAAAAGTCAATTCATGTTGCTAAAGGCATGGTGGAAATCCCTCACTAATCTGAGCTTGCCTTTCATTGGCTACTGGCACACTAGGATGTGGTTAGACCTCTGTATCGGGGTTTGTGATTGGTTGGCTCACTTTCCCTGAAGATGGTCCCCTTGGAGTGTTGAATATACCTGTGTATGGAAAAGAGAGAAAAGAAGGAGGAGAGAGAAAGAAGAAGAAGAAGAAGAAGAAGAAGAGAGAAAGAAGAAGAAGAAGAAGAGAGAAAGAAGAAGTAGAAGGGCAATTCCATGATTTGTTACGTTACACTTTATGGTCATTTTCAATCTAAGGTTGGCTTCTACAAGAAGATGCTTTGATATTGTTTTTCTATTTTTGTAGTGTGAATACCTCTAGACAAAACCTACTTCACACCATCAAACAGAATCATGAGACACATTTCAGTAAGGGATAACAAGCACTTAAATTTTGGTTAGTTACGTTACACTAAGAGGACATGGAAAAAAATGACAAGATTTTGTCCCAAAAGTTTCCTCAAACTAGGTTCAACTGAAACAAACTGTGACATTCATGTTATTGCTGGTGTCTTGGCAAGTTATTTGATATGAAACATTTTAGTACTAGCTTTCAAGTTTTGTACAGCAACAACAAAAACATGGTTAGTTACGTTACGGTTAGTTACGTTACACTTTGTCCATGCATTAAAAAATTACATTTGGTCACATTTTTCTCACACCTAGGGTGCATATGGGGCTTCATTTATTTGAAACAGAAGTGCAGGATAGAAATACTGTTAAATTTAGCACTGACTCTAACTCTTTTCTCTCCTAAATAACATTTTATGCCTCTAAAGGACTAATTCAGCATTTGGTTTGCAGGGAAATATATGTTGTAGGATAGCAAGATCTGAAAACATGCATGTAGTCCTGTATTGTGTGCAATTATACCATGTTGTGCATCACATTCATGCGATATGCATGTTCAGGACATTTAATAATTTCAAAGGAACAAAAACAATTCAATTGCCATGATGTTTTAATTAGATATATTTTGATGTAGAATACGAATTATGTTGATAAAACTTGTACAATGGGTTCTGTCTGGTCAGTATCATAGTAAAATAGTCAAGATGACATTACACTTTTTTCATTACAAAAAATGTCATAAAGTGCACCTGTAGGGCAACTTCAAAAACATTGTGAATTCCTCAGTTTACATTTGCAACACATCTTGTGCTCATATTTTGATAAAAGTGTTATTAAAGTTGTGGTTAAAATGATAATCTCTTCATTATTATGCCTAAACTCGCCACCAACCTATTTGCTCATACTGCCAAAGTAAATAACAGTGATGACCTACACATGTGCATCATAATACTAGATAAACATATTTAAACAAAAGGGTTAAATGAAGGTTGTCTTTCCCTTTTTGGTAATATGAATACAAAACAAACACTAAAATCTATGCACACTTCCATCCGAGAGTGCATCTTCGCAATGCCTGGAATTGCCTCTTCCTGTGCAAACACGTCACCTAAATTGAGAGCTCCATTCCTCTCAACAATCTGAGCTGACTTGATTTCTGTGACAACTACATTCTTCATACCCTGAGCAGCAGCAACGAAGCTCTCTGCATCCTGAACAAGACATTGCCTTGATAGAACTTTACTCCACACAGTATGGCATTTCACAGAGCCCCAGATGCCGTCCACTGGACCCTTACCATGGGAAGTACAGAAGAAATTGCAGTGGATTTGAACTTTGTGCTTCTTTTGCAGTGCTCCTATACCATACCAGCTTTCACATATCGATTCTTAAACTGTGAAGCTGGTCCATCAGACCAAACAGACACAGATGTCACTTTTTCTGGCAGGTCTTCCAGAAGCAAATCCAAGTACGCGAGGACTATGTCCTTAGAGTGGGTTGGATCATCTGATGCAATTACACGTGAGTGTAGGGAACCAGAATGCCACTCTGCTGCTTTGAAGAGACTGGATTGGTGCTGATTCCAGTGCGCACTCTGCACTTCGTCTTGAGATACGCATATAATTCTCAGAGAAGTCAATCTGGATCAATGCACTCTTGTCATGTTTCGTGTCTTGAGATGTTTTCTGACGCTCAACACTGTCTTTGGATGTTGCAGAGATGCAGCACATGAAGAGCATGCTTTCAATGGCATTATGGGAGCCAATTGCCTTCTGCTGCCTTCTTTTGTCTAAATATATCCTAATATGCTGCCCAATCGCCACTGCATAGTGTTAAATCAGTTGCAAAGCGGTTAGTTACGTTACATGGTCGGTTAGTTACGTTACACGGTTAGTTACGTTACACATTTTGAGTGCTTCTCAATTCACTATAGCACAATGTTATTGAATCAATTAGACTGTTATGATTTGGGGCCTATGCATAGGAGGAATTTTTAAAATATGAACATTCTGGGCAGTTGTTTTCTTTCCAGGAAAAACAAAGTTGATATTTCGGTTAGTTACGTTACATTAATTGGAAGGGGCCGAGATTTCCAAAATTTTGGGTCATTAGCAATCCCAATACAAAGTTTTGATTCAGAATGCTGACAGATAACTATATTCAATGATTGAATATGCCTGAATTGACTTGGAAGACCCTTCTTTGAATATTCAGTGATGAATTTAAAATTTTGTAAAGTTTTGTTCATAAATTCAATCTGAAATATCAACCATGCAAAAGCATTTTTTAAAATATTTTCTTGGAAGTGACGACATCTTAGACATTTTGCCAGTGTTCTTCAACATATCTTCTACCTCAAAAAACAAATTTCACCTAGAAAATCAGAATTTTAAAATTTAGGGTCATGTCCACTAATTCATGGAATTGCCCAGAAGAAGAAGAAGAAGAAGAAGAAGAAGAGAGAAAGAAGAAGAAGAAGAGAGAAAGAAGAAGGAAGAAGAAGAGAGAAAGAAGGAGAGAGATGGTAACAAGTGGGAGGAGAATAGGAAGTAAAATAGAGATGGTAGAGAGAGAGAGATAGAGAGAGAGAGAGAGAGAGAGAGAGAGAGAGAGAGAAAGAAAGAAAGAAAGAAGAAGTAGGAGAGAGAAGAAGATGAAGCACAAGATATATGTAAGGATGTGAAAGAGAGAGAAGAAAGGAGTAGGGTGTGGAAGACAAAGAGAACAATACAAATCTTCTTGATTATTGCAGCTCACATGCAAAAACAAGTCCATTTTGTTACTGGCAGGAATATGATATTCCTGGGGGGTGTTTCACCAAAATAAAAACTGAACTGCTTTGAATGTCTTTGATACGCTCCATCAATCATACAGTACACACATACATTGCATATGTAGGCTACATCCTCCTTACGAGTCTACATGATCAGTATATCTGAGAACACACCTGCACTTGTGAAACTGTATAATATCCACACAATATATCTGCTTTGTACAATGTGTGTGTGCAAGATCTTACCCCCTTATGCACTAAATAGTATGTTGCTTGATGGGGTTTATGGGTCACACAGGTGCAAAGAGGCATAAGTGGCATAAGAATAAAGAGTAAGCACTCTGAAACTGAGACCACTCAAGAATGAATGGTGATCGCTCGTCTCTGCCCTATTCACTCAAGTATGTGTGAAACTCTGTTCAATAGAATGTGGATTTGAAAAAAAGCAGGTTGTATTCTTTTATCTTTCTGCTTCATTGTGTCATTTTTCATGTTTTTCACAAAGTTCTTTCATTTGAAACGTGTATTCTCTTTGTTTGTTTTTTATCTTTCATAAGTCATCCTTTTTTTTATTTAGATAACCTCCCCCTACACACACACACATACACACACACACACACACACACACATACATACTACCGGTATACACACAAATGTCATCCCTCTCTCCCCTGTATGCATCTCCATTTTTCTACCCCTTTCTCTTTTCTCCTCTCATCCCATCCCCCCACTCTCTCTCTCTCTCCACCTCTCTTCTCCATCTCTCTCTCTCTCTCTCTCTCTCCACCCACCCCAACTCTATCTTTCTTACCCTCTTACTCTCTGTCTCTCTCTTTCTCTCTTCACCCCCCCCCCCCCCCGCCCTCTTTCCCTCCCTCTTTCTATCTCTCTCTCTCTCCCCCCTCTCTCCCACTGTCCTCTTTCTCCATGTCCAGCCTCTTCTTCCATCTCTCTCTCTTTTTATGTACTTCTCTCTTCCTTCAAGATGCTGGGTAGCTTCAAATCTCCATATAATGTACACTACAGCTCACAGGAATTGGCATAGGGAAAGGGAAAGGGAAGGAGCTGCAGTTTTGAACCGCAGTAAATTTTGTACAGTTCAGCATAAAACATGATGCTTTTTAGGCTAAAGCATTGTGTTTCATGCTGAACTGAACAAAATATACCACGGTTTAAACTGGGGCCCCTTCCCTTTCTTCCCTTTCCCTTTCCCAATGCCAATTCCTTTGAGCTGTATTGTACATATAATGTATCAGCCCTACCCTAAAGCAGCCCCATATATGGTATTCTTTTCTGTGTTATGCAGAAAAAGGGGGAGTATCTCCCATGACATGAACATAGGCTGTACAATAAAGATACTGTATAAATACACTTAACATGAAGTACACATTTGTTTTGTGGGCAAATTACGAAAACATATTACATCATGCATGCACAAACACACATTCATGAAACATGTTGCAACATGTCCAGTCAGCTCTCTCTCTCTCTCTCTCTCTCTCTCTCTCTCTCTCTCTCTCTCTCTCTCTCCCCTCCCTTTCTAAAGTGAAATTACAATCCAAATATCATGTGCCAACAGTAAATGCTGACTTGAGCATTGTAATTATTAAGCAAACATATTACCCAAAATAAGATATTAATCATTAAATACATAAAGCAATGGAATTTCAGGAACTTATAGTCTAAAATAAAATCCATTAATTTACAAAGAGGGATAAGGAATGTTCAATGTTTGTACTTGAATGCAGGGTTGTATTCAACATGTACATATGTACTCTGAACAGCATCCATGGAGAGAATTCATTTCAGTCTAAAGGTCATTGTGACTTCATCATTCCACATTGTCTTCCAAACAGAAAATAGCCTGGGTAAGAGGCTGTTGGGCAATTAATCTATTATTATGGAGAGTACTAGTCACATAGATTATTTCAAAAGGGAAATCTTGTAGATGTGACTTACAGACAGGGCAGACCATTTGCAAAAGTCATGAAACTCGGCAGGAATCAGCGACTTATGGAATATAACAGCCATAGCTTCAAAAACCTTTTCAGGAAATGTGAAAAACCTATCCTAATTTAAATTTGGAATGCCCTTTTTTGTAACAGATATTCATAATATTCATCTACATTCATACTTCCAGCAGGGTAATTTGATGTTTTCAATCTTAATGAATCTGTTATCCTTTGAGAGATTTTTGTCAAAACCTCACTTATTTGTTTCTTTAATGTTTCTGTTTTTTTATCAAAGACAAACTGACCTTCAGGGTAGACTTTCGCTTTAAGTGCATTGTCTGTTTATGCAACTCTTCGGCATTCCCCAGCATGTATTGCACAATATCCAATACACGGTTTGCACTGTCATGTTACTCAAAGGAAGTGGCATTTGAAACAAACCAGAAGGAAAGGTACGATATGTTACCTTCATGGGTTTTTTTGGAGCACCCTGTAGCTAAAAAGGAAGTGGAGATGTTCTTGGCATCGTGCCAAACAGGATGTGCATGGCTCTGGTTAAAAGAGGGTATTCCGTCTCTCTCTCTCTCTCTCTCTCTCTCTCTCCCTCTCTCCCTCTCTCTCTCTCTCTCTCTCTCTTTCTCTCTCTCTCTCTCTCTTTCTGTCTTTCTCTCTCTTACACTTATTTATTCCTTATTCTTTTACTTTGAAGAAGGGTAATCATTTACCCTCTCTCCCTCACACACACACACACACACACACACACACACACACTTGTGGACTGCACACATCCATCTACAAGTGAAGCACACAAGCACTAACTTCCCGTTATGACGAGTTTCTTCCTACTTCGCAACAAATATAGTTGTGGTTGAAAAAGAGTTCAATCTGAATCAATCATATATTCTTCTCCCACTCCCTCTCTCTTTTCCTTTCTCTATCTCTCTGTCACACTCACACACACAAACACACATCCACACATCAACCACACACATTCTCCCATATCAAAACAAATATAGCTCAACAAAGTCAATACACAGAGAGTTAACCATAAGAAAAACATATTTATTATCTCTCACTCATAAAAATATCTCTCCTCCCCCCCCCCCCCCTCTCTCCCTCCCTCTCTCTTCTCACAATTGTACATTAAACATGTACTTATGATTGTATAAATATACCTTCTTCCTTTTCCAAGACTTCTTTCCCTTTACCTCACAAATTTAACAACAGTGCCAAACATTTTGCTTTCCTTCAAAGGTAATATTTAGTTAAGGTTGTGGAAACATAAATGGTATACACATGTATTATACCATTTGGGAAGCAATTATATTGCTGAAACTGAAACTCCTGGAACTTGTTTTCAATATGTGGTGTGTAGTTATAGAGAGGGAAATACAAAAACATAACACAATGCGTTAGTCTAGAAGGGAATGTTTCTTGGTGAGGAACACCCAATCAAGGCTATTTTGGGGGATATTCATGCAGCTAGCAGGACAAAATTGCACTCCTCCTGAGAGCATTTTGTTCACTCCATGAAAATAATAAACAAGTATTACAGAGTTCACCAAAACCAATAAAAGCTATATATGGAGCAGTGCTTGAAATTCAATCATAGCAGTGAATAGACTTCTACGACTTAACCTTCAAAAGGACATGATATACCAAAATAGAAGACAAAATCACCACAGAACAGTTCTCCTGAAATTACAGGTCTTAAGCTTAATCATTCTAATTCATTACCTTGAAGAACTTTTTGTTTTTTAATCCTTTATGAACCACAGCAGATGGAACTGCAGTGACCAAATGAGTGTCGCCTTTCATTGCAACCTATACTCTATTTGGAATCTACCCATAGCCTGGAGTTTACCGTCTCTGCTACAGATTACGGGGAGTCGCACTGCTTAGTATCTGAGTGGAAAAAAGCAAGCCTTCATATATGCGGACTCAGTAAAGAATAGGTTAAAGGGATAGTTCACACTGAAATTATGTTGGTTTTAATCAAAAGCAGACATATAAAAGAAACATTAGTGATGGTTTTACGAAAATTTCAAAAGATCATAACTTCCTTAAACCTCTGATGGATTTTGTCAAACCTTCGCTTATATGTTTCTTTCATGTTTCTGCTCTTATTGAAACCAACTTATCTTCAGGGTGAATTATCCCTTTAAATCATCAACAATCACCCTGCACAAGGAGAAGGTGAATGAGTGGATTCCTACCTTCTTTCTCTCCCGCTTGTTGACCAGATCATGCGGGTGAAGCTTCTCATGGTTCTGAACCTGAATCTCAGCACCGTAGCTGATCAGGAGGTTGATCACCCTGACGACTTCGTCCTCATCGTAGTTGCGCCCCGCGATGACATGGAGGGCAGTGTTGCCTGCGTAGTTAGTCTGACCGAGGAGGATGGCCGCGTCCTGGCTGAAGTCGAGGATGAGCTGGATGATGAACTTGTTGGCCGTTACCTTCTCATTCGGGGCGAGCTCGACGGCGAAGTGGAGCGCGGTGTAGCCGCTGCATTTATCCTGAACGGGGAGAATATACCAGTAGAGAGAAGGGACCCGTGAGTGATGAATCTCACTTCATAGAACCCAGACCACAGAATGACAAGGCCATACAGCCTGAAGCCCACCACAGACAACATGATTCGATCTGTTGGACGACTCTGTGACTGGCTAAATCTCTTGACCAGGGCCATGTTGCTTTAAACATACCCTTGATGGTAACTTTGCTATGGAAAGCTCGAACTTGATTGGCTGTTGAGCGATATTACCAGACTGTTAACATTGCCTGCATGTCTATCTGTGTGTGGGTGTGTTATTCTGAGTAACATAGTGGCAGCGGTGGGAAAAGGAAAGGGAAATACTATGCATACATTGCATGTCAGACTGGCATCAAGCTTGTGAAGGCGCCAGACTATCCTCCTTGCATTGAGCTTGAGATCCTTACCAATGACGTTGAATGTACCTTCAGTGGCAGCGGTAGGACAAGAAAAAGGCAGGGCAAAAAATACACTGGCGCTCTGGGCGATGTAGCCCCTGAAATGCTTAAAAGAGCCCTGGAAAATGTTTAAAAAGCCCCAAAATGCAAAATTGTAGCCAAATCGGCCAATGTGCTAAAAACGTAGCCCCCGAATATAGCTAATATACAGACCTTGAATGCTGGGTCAGCTCCGAGCTTGAGAAGGTTCTTGACCGTATCGAGGCTGTCCACCATCTTGTTGACGTATCTGCACTGGGTGCCATCGTAGACCTGCTCGTAGCGGCCGTGGGCCTGGATCGCACACTGCAGTGGTGACATGCCTGCACCCCACAACAACAACAACAACACAAAGGTCAAGGTAAAACAATTTAAAGGGCATATACTGTACTGGGAAGGCAAAAAAGCCTTCAAAATGTTAGCAATCTTCTTGCCAATGGTCTTAAATTAATGTATTGTCCATTTTAGAAACTTGCTGAAAGTTATTTGCCCTCAAATGATCTACATTTGGAGTAATGAGTGATTAAATCACAAATCCTCAAAATGTTCGGCCCGAACATTTTGAGGATTTAATCATTAATCATTAATTACTCCATAATGGATCATTTGAGGGCAAATAACTTTCAGCAAGCTTCTAAAATGGACAATACATGAATTTAAGACCATAGGCAAGAAGATTGCTAACAATTACATTTTGAAGGCTTTTTTGCCATCCCAGTACAGTATATGCCCTTTAAAACCTGCGATGCTAACAAAAAACGTACGGACAACACAAGTGACTGTGACAACAACAACAACACAAATGTCAAGGTAAAACTTTTCCACGGTGTCTGTGTGTGTGTGCGTGTATGTGTGTGATTTTAACCCAAATATATTGTGGCAAATTATACCGATGCCAGCCTCAAACAAGTCTGCAAACAAGAAACATGAACAACACAAAAAAATGTCACTTGTTTATGATGTTCCTCTGACAATTTGCCACATTTAGGGTAAAATACGATGACGAGAAAGAGAAAGAGACAGAGATGTGGTTCCTCTCACCATTCTTATCCTCGACATTGATGTCCCAGTTTGTGATGAGGTCCTGGCAGAGGCAGAATCCAATGGCCACGAGGGTCTGGGCGTAGCCCTTGGTGGCCGCGTAGTGCAGGGGCGTCATCCTGTCTTTGTTGGGGATCATCACGTCCGCGCCCGCTTGCAGCAGGATCAGCAGAAGCTTGGGCTGGTTGGTCACCACGGCGATGTACAGCGGAGTCTGCAAAATATCATGTAACGTAGACATGTACTGTCAATCACCAGGGCCCTGTTGCATAAAACTTACCATCAATGGTAACTATATCATTAATGGTAACTATCATGGTAACACCACTCCACGGCCAATCAAATTTAAGGTTTCCATTCGAGTTACCATTGGTATCAAAGTTATCATCAATTGTAAGTTTTATGCAACAGGGCCCAGGTCTCGTAATAAGTGCAGCCTGATTGGCAGCTACACTGCACACACCATCATCTTCAATTCTTGTTTTGATCTCTGTGTTAGGGAGAAAATTAATTCAAAATTTTCGGGGGCTACTTTTTGGGCACATTGCCCTTTTGGCAACAATTTTACATTGTGTCTATGGGAATTTGGGGGGCTCTTGTAACATTTTCCAGGGCTCTTTTAGGCATATCAGGGGCAAAATCGCCTAAAGGCCCCATGTATTGTTTTCACTGCTTTGTGTATCAAAGACCTGTCCACTTCTTGATGATATTACTAACCAATGATATTCTCTGTCTTCCCTCTGTCTTCCTCTCCCTCCCCCTCTCTCTCCCTCTCTCTCTCTCTCTCTCTCTCTCTCTCTCTCCCTCACCTTCTCATTTCTTCCAGTAACAGCTTCTGGAGACATTCTTATCTTGTATGTCCAGCAGACAAGCTTTATGTTTTGCACAAATAAACATCTTCCTCTCTCTCTCTCTTTCTCTCTCTACTAGCTCTTTGGAGCACTTCTTTATTGCTGATATTCAGAATCCAGCTTTGAGTAAATGTTCACAAGTATACATGTTTTCTTGCCTACAATATACATGTACAACCCCTTGTTAATCGTTTGAGGAATATAGAATTCAGAGCAATTCTCCATCTGCATTCTATTTTGCACAAATAAACATCTTCTAGGTCTTTGGAGGTCTTTGCTGATTTTAAGTTACTGCCTTCTCCTAAAAAACCATGTGTTCACGAGTATACATCTTTTTTTTTTTTGCCTGCAATATAAGTATGTACAGCCCCTTGTTAATCATTCAATGAATATATAATTCAAAGCCATTTTCCATCTTCATTTGTATCAATTGTTGTTCTGTAGCCAGCTTAGCCTAGGTTTCAGGCTGAGAGGTGCATGGATACAATGGAACTTTAACCCTCTCATCACCAACCACTGATAGTCCCACACCAGGCATAACAGCATTTATTGCCAATGGGACTGAAAGGGACAAACATGTGGTAACAAAGACTATACCCTCTCCGATGTTACGTGTATGAGGACGCTCGTTATCCACAAGTGTGGTAGTGGTCACTACTCATTCACTGACCTGTCCGAGTTTATCTCTGATGTTGAGGGCGTCCTTGCGGCCACACTTGACCAGACGGGCAATGATGATCTGGCACAGAGCCAAGTTTCCTTGGCTGATGGCAATGTGGAGAGCACTGTAGACAGGGAGACACATACCAATGTACATTATGTACAGTCACACAGAAGATGTACAGAACAACAGCACTTTCACACCAACATGTACGAGTTGATACCATGACAAATGCAAACTTATCATTCTGATTGTAAACATAGTTTTCCTCCATCTGGAAGAAGACTTGGACCTTAGAATATCAAAATAGATTTTCACAATGCCCAACAATTTGGTAAGTGTTGTGCTCTCAATTAATTATCTGATATACACAATTTTGTGTGTCCTGATTTTTCTAAACGATCTTATCTTATATTTTATATTTAATATATTATTCATGTGTTAATCCTTCAAATATCTATTTGAAGGATTAAAACATGAATAATTGATGAAATATCATAAACCCTGCCACTTCCGAAACAATTAGCATCCCAAGACTTTGATGTTGAATTTACTGTTTTAATGGTTATTTTTTAAAGAAATGTTGTTTCATTTCAAATGTTGTGTGAACACCATGTAGAATGCCGATAAGAGAGGCGGTGTGCTTACGTGTCGTTGTCCTCATCCTGTGAGCAGAGAGTGTCCAGTGGCATGCTGTTGACTAGGTGTTCCAGGTTCTGGTTCTGATCCTGCATGACGTATGTCGCCGGCTGTACCATCTGCAGCATCCTGGGAACCGGGATTGCCTGATCTGTCACCACCACATGGCCCTGGCGCACCAGATGCTGCTGCTGTTGGTGTTGGTGATGCGTCCGGTGTTGCTGGTAGTAGTGTTGAGCTGGAGCTGGCTGCTGCTGCTGCTGCTGTAGGGTTACGCAGTTCACATTGGCGTTGTCCAGGTTGGTTCGGTAGGCTGTAGTGCCACTGCCACTGTTGTTCTGAAACTCATTGGCTGAGCTGATGAGGTTGTCCTCGATGGTCTTGATCTGCTGACGCCGCTTCTGGTCTTCCGTTGTGAGGACGGTCCTCTGTTGCTGGGGTTGGATGATGTACTGCAGGTTGTCGAGGGTTACCACCGGGTCTGGGCGGTAGCACTGGCTGTTGTCGATTACCGTCCCGGCGTTAGTCCCCGAGCTGGACGTGTACTGGTTGCTGATGTGGCTGGGGGAGGAGATACCGGAGTCGTCCGACCGGACGCTTGGTGGGGAGTTTAGAGACATGATCTCAGGGGAGTGTGGGGAGTGGGGCGAGTGGGGTGAGGGGGACATTCCATTGCTGCTGCTGTCTGGGGACATCATGGCCTGCGGCGATGGCTGGGGGTGCTGCGGAGAGAGGAACCCCTGGGGAGAGGGCGTCATATGCATGACAGGGTCTGGGCTGAGAGAGGCGGTGCTGAGAGGCGAGTTCGGGTAGGACTGATCCGTTGGGGAAGGAGGCCAGGTGCTTTCGATGGGGACTCGTCGGGTAGAGCCCTGCATGGGCTGGTTCATCTGGATCTGCATGGGCTGGGGCTGGTGCTGGTGCATGACGGTGCTGCTGGAGAGGTCATGCATGGTGCGCCCATCAGCCAACGTCTTGAAGACAAGGTGCTGCTGCTGCTGCTGTGAAGGCATCCCTGGCACCTGAACCTTTTTAGTTGAGGGGCGGATAGGTCCCTGGCGGTGACTCAAATGCACCTGCTGACCCTGCGTGTTTGGGACGCCCCCTGAGCCCATTCTCCCATGCAACAGGTGCTGGACAGGGGCAGGTGTGGCTGATTGGTAGACTACACCTGTCTGACCAGTGTGGTATGGGGCATTGCGGACCTGATTCAGCGATGGCCTCAAGGGACCCTTTGACACCAACTTGCTCTGTGGCGCTTCACTCTCAACCCTCGTGGCGAACCCGGCCTTGCCATCTGCCTCCAGATCCACCTTCTTCATCCCTGTCACGAGGTCTTCCATGGCTCCTTGGTCTTTCCCCTGCTCCTCCTCCTCCTTGATCTTGCTGCTCCGTACGCTGGACAAATGTCCCGGTGAGCTTTTCCTCCGCTTCATCTCGCTCTCAAAGATCTGGTAGACACTCGCATCCAGTTGGCCCTGATTCTTAATCTTGGCAAATTGCTTCTTCAGTCCCAGGATCTCGACGGAGCTGGCCCGGGGCTTCTCCTTATAATCCTTCCGCCTCTGATCCGCCGTCTTCTCGTTTCCTTCAACGCTCTCGGCCGTCCCATCGCTGCTTTCTTGAGGTTCCCCCACACGTCCGTTCATTGTGCTACCGTCTTTGTCTTCACAACCATTCTTGCCATCAGTCTCCTGTCCGGCAGCTCCTGCCTCTGTCTTAGCGATGCCATCGGAAGGTGATGCCTGGATGTCTTCTTTTGTGTTCTGAGCGGGTGTGGTCTTACAGTCGCTCTCCATCTGCCCATTTTTGTACGGAGCCATTTGAACAGTATCAGTTCCTCCTTGTTTGCCTGAGCAAAAGAGAAAAATAAAAAGTTATTTACCCAAAAAAATATCAAAAGCTAATCAGTGTGTGATAGGATAGGAGAATGAATCCCTGATGATAAATTGAATTGATTCAAGCAGAAAATTTATTTATTATGAAAAATGTGAATCTTCGTTATTGCTAGTACGGTAACTAGCACTGCATTCTGAAAACTTTCATGGAGAAATTAATTTGTTTGTAATGACATGTACATGTACTCTACATCATTTTCAGAGTTTTGGGGTACGTATGCCAGGTATTAAAGAAGGCAACACCCACAATGCATCTCATTTGTTTACTTACAATTTAAAGAGCAGAGCTGGATAGTTTTCAAAAATTTCAAACAGACAAAACAGCCTCATCAGTATGTCGGATTTTGCTCAATCTTTTGCCAATTGATCTAATGCATTGACTGTATCTCAGAGTATTCTACAAGGGAATAATTTTCTTAGTGAAATGGTGCAATTTGCTCCACAGTTTGGGCAAATAACTTAACAAAATTAGAGAGTACAGTAATGGAATGGAAATTTGTCCTCACACTAATTATTATTATTGTTATCATTATTAATTTGACAAATTAAAATAACAACATCATAACAAGAAAATACATGGAAAACAAAACAAAGGATAGATGACAGAAAGAGATCCACAAATGTGAAGTCACTTTATTGTTGCCCGAAAGCATGTGGACCCACACACACTGTCCACTGATAGGAATGGCTCATTACTCAAATTCGATCCTAAATTACATGTTTTCCCTGTGTACCATCATAAAATCATACATTTTTCATTCCCTAATTTGGTGTTTAAAGGTACATGTAGTGTACTACAGGCATGATCCACACAGACAGTATCAGCAGATCTGCACACATGTACATGTAAACATTTGGGACTCCACTATACTTTTAACACATGATGAGCACACAATTGGGAATGACACAGAAAGCCACCATTAGCTTCATGCCAGCTCGCCATGGTTCACTGAGATACTACAATAAACAATGCGATAAGTCAGATTTCATACAGATTTCATGGACAAAGGAAATGAAAGGGCATATACTGTACTGGGAAGGCAAAAAAGCCTTCAAAAGGTTATTGTTAGCAATCTTCTTGCCAATGGTCTTAAATTCATGTACATGTATTGTCCATTTTAGAAGCTTGCTGAAAGTTATTTGCCCTGAAATGACCTACATATGGAATAACGAGTGATTAAACCACAAATCCTCGAAATGTTCGGCCCGAACATTTTGAGGATTCAATCATTAATTATTAATTACTCCAAATGTGGATCATTTGAGGGCAAATAACTTTCAGCAAGCTCTTTAAACGGACAATACATGAATTTAAGACCATTGGCAAGAAGATTGCTAACAATTACCTTTTGAAGGCTTTTTTGCCTTCCCAGTACAGTATATGCCCTTTAATCTCAATAGAGTACCCAAGTGTGGCATCGTACAGTACATGTACAGTACAGTGTATGACCATATTGTCAAGACAATTGGTTCTAAACTACATGCACATGAGTAGAGCAAACATCGGTGATCATAGCGGGGACTCTCTTTGGGAGTGCCCGACACTAGCCCGCTTGAGCGATGTTGTTTAGAACCAGCAACCTGCATAACAATGGATATGACGACACCACTTTGTTACTCTAAAGTGCTCACTGAAACATACCCGGGCATATTTAATGATAGGGTGTCCCATTGGCAAAAGTCATGAAACTTAGTACATTGTCAATAGCAGTATATCCTAACAGCAAAATATGTGAAATCTCAAAATCATAGCGTCATGAACCTTTTCAAGAAAAATGAAGAACTAAATGTCTATGTTTGAAACCTACATGTACACTCCAGCTCAAAGGAATTGGCATCTAGGGAGAGGGAAGAAAGAGAAGGAGCTGCAGTTTTAAACCACGGTATATTTTGTCCAGTTCAGCATGAAACATGATTTAGGCTAAAGCATTGTGTTTCATGCTGAACTGGACAAAATATACCGCGGCTTAAAACTGCGGCTCCTTCCCTTTCTTCCCTTTCCCTTTACCCGATGCCAATTCCTTTGAGCTGTAGTGTATGTAGATGAACAAAGCATTTTGTTGCATTTGAAGTGCTTGATAAAGTGCATTAGAAACCTCTCCATCACTCTCGCATACAGACAAAGCACCCTGAGTCTGAACTCTGAGCTCGTCAAAGAAGTTGGAAATGACTTATGATGGTCGAGTTCCTGTTTTTGTCAATTGTTAGGGGGTGGCTCGCAAGCACAACAACCTCTGTGCAGCTCAGCTCAATTCCCCCGTCACATTGTATTCCTAATGACAGCACCTTGGGTTTCACTGTCACAGACCTGTGTGGTCTATGATTCAGTTCCTCATCCTGCTTGTGTATGTACACTACAGAATGCTGCATCCAGTTTATATACTACAGCTCGAAGGAATTGGCATAGGGAAAGGGAAAGGGAAGAAAGGGAAGGAGCCGCAGTTTTAAGACGTGGTTTTATTTGGTTCAGTTCAGCATGAAACATGATGCTTTAGCCTAGAGAGCATCATGTTTCATGCTGAACTAGACAAAATATTCCGCAGTTTAACTGAGGCTCCTTCCCGTTCTTCCTTTCCCTTTACCCGATGTCAATTCCTTTGAGCTGTAGTGTACATGTACATGTATGTACACCAGGCTACATCTTGGCTTATGATAATGACTGAGAGCACAGATGAGACCAGACAATTTTCCACTTTGCAGTATCTCGTGATCTTGGCTGGCAATATTTCCTTTGTTGCAATGCCTCTGTTGTTTGAGATCAGGACAGAGGACCATTTAATGACATGCCCTCCCCCCCCCCCCCTCTCTTTCTCCCTTCCCCCTTTCCCCATTCCCCTCCATGCTTTTAAATCAATAATCCCTCTAGCAGCTTGCACAAATAGCTAGACTTGGATCATAAATACCATAAATACCAAACAGAAGCTGTAAGTAGACATGATCATCAAATAAATCCCCAGCCATTCAGCTGAACACACATTACTAGTTCATTCCATCAAGCACACACACCAGAACAATGGCCCATGGAAACTAAATGGCCAAGGTACATACATGTAGGGACCTAAACTATGATTAGGCTGCTAACACTGAACACAGTGTGCAGGAGCTACACTGCAATTTCTGTGTAAATATTTAAAGTATGAATGAAATAGCAATAATTATGATCAACAATCAGTGTTAAAATGCAGCAATGAGAAAATACACAATCAAGTCCAGGGTGATTTAGTCAGCTAAATTGTGCAAACTAATATTGTTAAATTGCACATGATTTCAGCTTATTTTCAATTTCATCATTTCATCCCATCAATGTTACAAAGAAGCCCTGCAGAGAAGCTACGTATTTAAACAGGCTGATTGTAAACTGAGGCCTGCACTACATGTAAATACCATTCATGCTCGTCCACAACAATCAAGGAGCCGCAGTTTTAAACCACGGTATATTTTGTCCAGTTCAGCATGAAACATGAATGCTTTTTAGGATAAAGCATCATGTTTCATGCTGAACTGGACAAAATATAACGCGGTTTAAACCTGCAGGTCCTTCCCTTTCTTCCCTTTCCCTTTCCCTATGCCAATTCCTTTGAGCTGTAGTTTATACACTGGATGCAGCATTTTGTGCATTTGATACATGTTCATCACCAGTAGCACATTTTTACACAAAAAAATCTATAAAATTAAAAACAAATCATGAGCAATTTATTGCATCATACAGCAGACAACATATGGGAGAGTACCTCACATGCGACGTCACATCAACATCTTAAAACAAAAGATCATATCCTTTAATGGAATATCGCCAAACCTGACTAATGACGTTTCTTTTTCATTTCTGGACTTAGAGGGGTTCAGATTAGCCAGATCTCAGTGAATCCAACAACAAAACAGACAGAATATTCGGTCAAAGATTATGATTTTATCCCCCCAAAAAAGATTAAAGCTAGCTAAACTGAAAAACCAGTCTCTGTAGGACGTTGGATCTGCTGTGAATGGGATTGCATCTGACTCCTCTCGGAATGCCCTGTTAAATTTGGGGTAGACTATGTCAAAAAAAAATTGATTAAAGAATGCCCTGAATGAGACGGCTTTTCCCGTCTAACATCTGACTCACTTTTTCATTTTCATCCTCCAAAGTGAACTGTTCAACTTATCTCACATTATACTTTATAGGTAACATTAACATTATAGTAACATTAACAATCATGACAATTGCACTATTTACTACATATTGACACTGACAGTAGATCTACAATAATTATTACACTACTCAGTAGCAATAGCCTACACGTTGTGACAATGTTACATCATCATCATCATCATGTGACCTACAAATTCTACCGGTACTATACTAAGTAATGCAGCACAATAATGGCCCCAACTGCAGCTGCAGATCAGGTCTCCATTACAAACATGTAGCAACCAATCTTATGTTTGCACATCCAACTCTGTAATGCATTAATCATTGAGTCTCTGTTTGTTCCAACAGAAAACCACAATGTCCGTCCGTGTATGGTGTCGATGTATGAAATACATACATTACAACCTTCACTGCATCAACACTATCGTCTACACAGTCTAGTTACCTGCAATGGCCGGAGAACTGCCGCCTGTTGATTTTAGAGGCACAGACGATGGTTTTCCTTCTTTAAATCCCTCGGAAATCACACTAGAAATATCCTCCAAGCCACGATCCTTACTCCTCGAATACTCTGTACCACCAATTGATGGCATTTTGACGAAGTAACTAGGAAGTCTACAGAATAATTCGTCAGAAACCTTCCACGAAATAGTACCAGATAGTAATGCCGTTGTGTAGATCGACGTGTACTGTGTGTGTGTACGTACATGTACGGGAAAATTACATACAGGCCCGAAATATGCATAATGCATGAGCCAGCTTTCTGCGTCCCTGAAATGGAGCCAGTTGATTGGTCGGCTTGATTATTCACGGGGAGAGGGTGCTCAGACGGGAGACAGAAGGGAATTTCCCGTTTAACATGACGTAATGCGGTAGCTCTGTGGCAGTTCGTTCCTGCACTTGCCCATAATTCCATTACTATTCTATAAATTTATGATGGATTTGTTTAAGTGCCTGCTTCTATATTCAGCCAACCTGAGGCTGAGATGGAATTAAATGTAAACTAAAAATAGACATGTCAAATAGCATAAGTCCGTAAAGGATAGAAACACGACAGAAACATGCATTTATGTTTGAAGTTATATGACCAGCATAAACAGAATCCTCTGTCAAGGGATATAACATACAGATTAACCACAAACCAAGAAAAGATCACAAACAAATAACAAATATACTTAAAACAAACATATCATTTTCAGCTCTCATGTCACACATCAATATGAATTGTCATCATCATTCCTATTTCTATTTTGAATGACCTGACTCTATGTAGAAACACATGCCGATTTTGAAATTATTAAAGAAATGCGAATAATACAGACACATGATTTCTCACGCATGTAACATGTAAATATGACCTCTGTTTCCTACCAACTTTATTATACTTTCATAACCACAGACAAATAATAATGTATTGCACTGAATGACACTGGATGGGATCGGCCGACTTCACATTCGGGTTTGCAGTGGGGAAACTCCCTTCCTGAAAAGGCTTCGCTACTGTTCACTCAGCGCATTCTTCTGACGACATGTGTCCGTTAATCTATTTAAGCCAAAGAATGTGAGGGAGAAGGTGAAGGAGAAGGTGAGGTTGAATGTGGTAGATATAATCTCTACAAAGAGAAAAGCATATGCATTTTTACAATTATTCCCCCTTTTTTGGGAGGGGGTAGAGAGAGTCGCACCTCTGAGTAATAGGGAGGGGGCAGAGAGAGAGAGAGAGAGAGAGAGAGAGAGGGGCATGTAAAATTTTAACATAAAGAAAGACATGTTATAATCCTCTTCTTCTCCTTGGAGGGGAAGGGGGGTGTGGAGAAAGACACATAAGGACAATGAGAGGGAGGGGAGGGGGAGGGGCGAGATCGAGAAAAAGAGAGGGCGAGAGAGGGCGAGAGAGAGAGAGAGAGAGAGAGAGAGAGAGAGAGAGAGAGAGAGAGAGATACATGGACAGAAACAGTGGGAGACAAAAAAGAATCAAAGGGATTACACCGACTCCTCCCCGCGCCGAGATCACCAGACTTTCTTTGTTCATGTGTATATCGATGGACAATGCACCCGTTGCTCCAGCTAGGGTCTTACAAAGAAAAAGATTTCAAGGGGATCAATATTTTATAACGGACCGAGAGCCCGTATACACAACACAGGGGCGGCTCCAGGATTTGTGATAAGGGGGGGGGGGGGGGGGGGCGGAGACCAGCTCCTGGGCATCAATCTGTACTCGACGTTACGCGCAGTTGTGCGGGCCTTGACTTGGAGCGTAATGAATTAGCATACGATTCCTTCTAGTTGATTTTTTTTTCTTTAGCCTGAAAAAGGGAATGGGGCAGCCGTGGCCGATTCGGCCCCTCTGGTTTCAAAAGGAGGGGTGGCTGGTTCGCCCCCCCCCCCCCTTCCTCGATTCACCCCTGATTCAGATACAGAGGTTTACCGTTCCTGAAAAGATATCCCCGGCAAAATAAGGGCGAAAATACTCAACAAAAGAAACTTTCAAAGTAACCATAAACTGTATTCCCATATAAGAGTGCCCTCCAAATGCCCTAAATACACATCACAAAAGACAAGAAAAAATAACTTTAGATGAAATAGAATTCGAGTCAAACTGACATTATCCTCCTTGTACTCCTAAAGAATGCTACATTTTTTGAGCGCAGGTTCGGTGAAATTTCATCCATCTTTTTTTCAATCCTAAATAGATTTTCACTTTTCACTCACAAATTAGGAACTTGAATAATAGAACCCTATATACAGCCCAATTCGTATTGCTATCATTATGAATGGTGACAACCTTTATTAATTTTGGGACTATGATGTATGTACATTTCAGTTTCAGGAGTATGTCTGTTGAGCTATGATGCATTTAAATGTCACATCTCATCTTTTGTTTTATTGAAGGAAATCGGGAGGGGGTAATCACCATCATTTAAATGATGCAGTCAGTATGGTCAGTGGTCAGTGGTATCTTTGCCGAACAGTTCCTAAAATTTGCAGCCCGGGTTCCTTTCCGAGCTTTCGACAACTGAGTATTAGCCCGGATTAGGCAACGGCCTCTCGCTCTAATAGGTATAGATGGCGCTGTTACATAATCAACCAAAAAGTACTTCAATTTTCTAGAGATCGCAGCCGTATCTAAAGCATATAGGTATTTGACTTTTTCTATCATGTTTCAGTGGGTTTTATGTAAGTAATGTAGATAAAAGCTATTTACGACGAAAACAAAAGGAAGTCACTATTTTGTTTCTGATGAGGATGTTTTGCTTCAAATATCACTATAAGCTATTCGCTATTGGGCCTGGCTTGTGTGTGTAATATCAAAATAAAATTCAAATGGACAATAGGGAAAAGGTGTATTAAGGCAAATTAAACACATATTAATTCATATAGACCAAAGGTAAATACCTAAAAAGACTATAGCATCTGGAAGAAGGTAAAGACACAACCAAAAAAGCGGAGATTTTTCGACCTTTTCTTTGCTGATGCGTAGCCATGTATTATGTGGTTGTTTGTGCTGCCCACAACATCCTGCGTTGCCCTAAAAAAACTTGGGACAATTTCTATGACAGAGATATGACGAGCCAAAGGGAGAAGTAAAGTACTGCATTTCAAAATATCGTTTTTACAAATAATTATATACTCAATTGTCTATTGTTGTAACTGTCAATCATTTGTTAATGGGTAGCTTTGTTTTGGATCTGCATGTTTTGCTAGTTTACGTTCTTTTTTTGGTGTATTTTAAACATACATGTATTTTTATACCATTATTACCTATTGGCTCTTCTTTGTTCCATTCATCTGTATTATAAACTACACTTTGATGTGCTTTGAACCTTAGATTAAAGGTTATGACGCTTTACAAGCCATTGGCTTTTTATTGATAACTTGAATTAAGTTTTTCAATGATAATGGTTTATTTCGTTTTTACATGTTTAATAAAGAATTTAATTGAAAAGTAAAAAAGATAATGACAATACGGTCACGTACTGGACGGTACAATGAATATGTAGTGCTGGTAAACACTGAATTGAGAGGAAAGAGGGCCGTCTAAATATTATCTTCAATATCTTTCCTTTTATATCAACTTTTAAAAGAATCGTTTTTCGAATAAGTGATTTACACTTAATGATCTTTATTCAGCTATTTGTGACAAAGTTAGTTGTTCTCGTGAAATAAAATATGCATTCCCTGAGAGATATGTAACATATTATCATTGGCTAATCATTAATCGCACGCTCGCGACAATATACGTTACGACAGAACAGATGCAGATACTCAGCAAAACATTGATATTGCGCAGAGAGAACAAAGGTTCTGCTCTGCTTCATAGTTTTGAAGTTTCGCTTTTAATTACATCGGTGTGATCGGAAGTGCAGTAGAGTTTTCATGATTTCTAGACCACTAAGATGAGAAGATGGTTATTCTTTCGATATCGCGTTGTTGGTCTCAATCGATCATCGTTAGAATACAGCGATATCTCCTCCGGTCCCGAATGGGTTATGATTGGACTAAATAAGCCACTTCGTAATTAGAATTTGCGCATGAGCAGATTTTTGCATGTAGAAAATGACCTCAGGTCAAATTTCACTACTCACAGAGTAAAATGGGAATTCATTAGATAGTCGACCATATTTCAATCTATTATCATGCAAATATGGCAACAGTTATTTAGTTCTGAGAAGGTAGTGAAAGATCATTCCACCATGTGCACCTTATCTATTGTTCCGGGCACACTGTAAATGTCTTTACATCCATTATCCAACACAACTTCATGAAAAATAATCCCAGTGAGCAGTCTAGAAGTATTTATTCAGTGGATTGTCCGACCATGGTGTAATTACGAACTAGTCTATTATTCAATGGAAATACTTACCATTCAGCCGTGGCCATGGTGAGGGCGTATACCACTATACCGGATATTTGCGAGCGAGTTTCATACGATCAAATGGGGATTTCTTTTCCGGCAGGCCATGGCCACATGACAGTCTGTGATCAAGCGACTTCATGACATGTTGCATGTGGACGATGCTCGTATAATTAATCACCCCTGTCCGCTCCTAAGTACGGTTACATGCATATTCTCGGCGTTCTAGACGTAAGTATCACCCATACACAATTGTTTTTGTATTCATGAAATTGTTGTGCCTCTCATTCTCTTTCTATCTCTTTCTCTCTTTCTCTATCTTTCTCGCTCTCTCTCTCTCTCTCTCTCTCTCTCTCTCCCGCCCCCCCCCCCTCTCTCTCTCTCTCGCCCTCTCTTTCTCTCTCTCCCTCTACTGTGTTATGTCTGACCACTGCAAGATAAAAGTAAATAGCAATTTGCCTTTCGGACACGTCGGATTGGAAATAGTCACTGCAATCTTTGTGAAAAGCACTCACATATTTTAGTTTGTATGTGTGTGTGTGTTTGTGTGTTTGTTAGTGTGTGTGTGCGTATGTGTATGTGTGTATGTGTATGTGTGTATGTGTATGTAAGTGTATGTGTGTGTGTGTGTATGTTATAGATCTGTAGGAGGAAGATTTATTCTCTTATGTGATTACGAGTCTTCGAAATTGAAGTTGACATTCCCACCATTTTATTTAGAAGTTCTGAAAGTCTGGCAAGACATGAACAGATTTAGAAGTACAACAGGTGAAGCTATGAATCCAGTAATATTCAACAACAGTAAAGTATGCATTAATGGAAAAATGATTTTCGACAATGATTTATACAATTTAGGCATCTTTCATGTAGATCATATTGTAGATAAGGGTTATATAAAGCATGTGGCACATTTTCAAAGCTTAGGTATTACAGGGTGTGGCCTACTTAGGATACTTGATATTTACAATGCTATGCCAATGAGCTAGAAGGAGGTCTCATCATCGGTCAAATTTCAGCAAGTTGATCTTTTGAATTTTACCATCATTTTGAATATTTCTGGGCAGGAAAGCAACTTTCAGAGCTTAAAATCAAGGAAAATTTATGATGTTTTCGTCAAGGATTTCCAAGAGTCTTATAGCTTGCAAATTATGGACGGTCGGAACAACTTTAATTTTACAAGCAAAGAAATGAGTGTTTATTTTATTATACCAAGGAGCACCACTCTTGTCAGTAAACAAAAAGAATTGCAATTCAAGTTACTGCATGGTGTTATGTACACTAAGGAACATCTTCTGAAGTTTGGATTTGTGGGGGACAATTTACGCTCCTTTTGTAATAAAGAACCTGAAACGTATCCACACGTATTCCTACATTATGCGAAGGTTAAACAGTTATGGCAAACATCATTGAACATTTTAAATTAGTTGAAATAAGAAACATGGAGTGGCAAGACATATTTTTGGGGTTGTTAGGTAACTCGAATATGATCAAATGTGTGAATGCACTCATAATTTTACTGAAATATACCATTTTTATGTGCAGAACAAGCAACTTACCTCCCAGGGTTAAGATATGTCAAATTATAAGGGATTTTATAGAGGAAGAACAGAATTTGGTACTTAAAGCGGGTAGATTGCAGATCCACCTACAGAAATGGGAAACTTTACAAATTGAGGTCTGATAACATTGCAGTTCAAATTTGAATGAAATAGAAGAAATAGCACATACACACTAAGAAATTAGGGTACAACTTTGAACCCCTAGGGGTACAATCCTATGCAACACCGGGTGAACCCCTAGGGGTACAACTTTGAACCCTATTCTTGGGGTGCAAAATTTGTACCCCAACCTGGGGTGCAATTTTGCACCCTAGGGGTACAACTGTGAACCCTATTCTTGGGGTGCAAAATTTGTACCCCAACCTGGGGTGCAATTTTGCACCCTCCTGGTATAAGTTTCTACCCCTTGGGGTACAAAAATGGAACCTTGGGGTACAAAAATGGAACCTTGGCGTACAAATATGGACCCTCAGGGTACAAAAATGGAACCTTGGGGTCTAAAACTGAACCCTATAGGTTGAAATTTGGATCCTACGGGTACAATTATGGAACCTTAGGGTCTAAAACTGGACCCCTTGGGTCCAATATTAGAACCTAATGGGTCCACAATTGCACCCCAAAGGTGCATATTTTACACCCATATGGGTTCACATTTATACCCTTTTGGTTCATGCATACACACACACACACACACACACACACGTACAAACACACATGCACACACATCCCCTTTATACAAACCTGAATCCATGCATACAAACATACACACACAAACACCTACACAATCATGTACAAAAGCATCCAAGCACACACAACATACACACACATACATGTACACTACAAGAAGCAGGCTAAACTGGTAATCACCGGAGAACAGTATACTTGAACATGTACATGTACTTTAATATACAAAAAAATAATAACAGTTTGTTAGTTCTTGATATAGCCTCAATAACAAAAGCACCATTTCTTTTAAAATACAATATTGCTAAGTAACAAGTCCTATTTTTTTCAAAGCACACAATGGCAAATGGACGGAGAAAGAAAATGAACTATCTGATGTAAACCTATTATTCAGCTTTGGGGTTTCTCCAAAGACTTGTGGGAATACATTATAATGAAACAAAAAAAAAAATACAAAATACAAATAAAACACATAACTCACTTTATACATGTACCACATTTACCAAATGAGTTGCTCAATATATAACACAGAGTTGCTATCCTTCTACCACTATTACTATATCAAATTAGTTGTTTGAAAATATTTCAGAGAGTTGCTGCATTTGTTCAAGAGGCAATGTTGTTTCACTTTACTTATTGCAAATCAGCCAGTTCAAA
This sequence comes from Arbacia lixula, assembly GCA_963669155.1. Taxonomy (NCBI): domain Eukaryota; kingdom Metazoa; phylum Echinodermata; class Echinoidea; order Arbacioida; family Arbaciidae; genus Arbacia; species Arbacia lixula. Next base: position 4,552,932 of record OZ022587.1, on the reverse strand, counting down.
TCGGTAATTATAAATTAAAGATTGCTTATCATCCAAAATACAATAATTGTGGCCAAAAAGTATGCATGGAAAGAAAAAAAAAATATAATATACAGTGCTGGACAGAACTGTAGCACTTGCCTTCTTGACCAAGTAAAAGACTAAAAACTTCATGAATTGTTGATTTTAATTGCTCAAAGTGAAAGTAAAATAAATTGGTGTGGACTCTGGAGTCCTTTTTTATGAAATAACATACCGATACATCCAGTAAATACACACTAAGGAATTTCTATAGAACTGTGTTTGTCATAACAGGAGCGCACTGTATCAGATTGATCCCAAATCATACAATCATCTGAATCATAAGTTGAAAATGACCAATGATCATAAGAACTTGTTACATTCTGGATTACTGCATAATTGCAGTACACACCATAAAAACAGTGTTGACAAATAATGTACCCTCGCGTACGTTTCATCCTGTCTGCAACAATACCACTACATGTATCAGGATTTCTCTTAGCTGCTTGGTCCTTCAATGAAGCGACATGCCGCTTGATGCTGGCGTCATCCTCTCCAGCTGGGTAGTCCTGCACAGCAAAATAAAATAAGAAATCACAGAAAAGAAAAGATGAATTCTATTATCAACAGGAAGCTTCAAACAAACATCTGATGCCACTTAATATTTAAAGTGATAGGCTAACATTTACCATAGTTAAAACAATGTGAGCTACAAAATTCCCAATGCCCGCATTGTCTTTGATAAGGTCTAAAAATGAAGCCCTGAAAAAATTGTATTTAAAAATGATTATTTAGAGCTTTAAAAAAATGAAAAGTAAGTTGACCTGTTTCACCTGCCCTTTTCCTCCCATAGATTTACTCATGTAGATCTTTGTTATTTTCTACTTGCCCCAAGTATTAATTGTTTATTCATTCATATCTTGCCAGTGGCAGCATAATTTCCAAACTTTTGTGTTCTAGGATGTTCATTTGTACATTCAAATGCTACTATGTAGCTGAGATATCAAAGTTGAACATTTTTTTTTAATTGAAGCTCCACAATGTTAGCCTATCACTTTAAAGGGAGAAGGCACCAGCAACTAACAGGCATAAATTAAGAAAATAAAATTTGAGTTCTTGCCAACCAGTCAGATTGCGCGTGCGCTGCACTGGAGCTGACAATGCGTGACCAATGCATGCCACGCGACTTGTGTTAGCCATACCTTGTTTATGTACGTACTGTTTGAATTGATGAGCTCCTCCCCCTAAAGCTGTTTAGGGTAAACCTTACAAAGACGTAAAATAAACACAAATTAACTAATTTATAGGGCCTTGATGAGGGTGAGTATTACAAAGTACCCCTTATTTAAGCTGTCTTTATCACCATGTACCATAATTCTCATAATACAATGTCATTTTTATTCTTAACTTATGCCTCTTAGTTGCCGGCGCCTTCTCCCTTTAAGTAAAAATAGAAGTCCAACACAATACAACTCTTTATTATAGTAAAGGTCTAAAATTCAAATACAGTAAGCCAAAAAATATTGTGACAAGGAAATTTTCTGGAAGTGTGACAATTTTATGGATGGAATCAATTCTTGATTAATGTACCACAAATTGAAATTAATCAAACCAAATCATTAAAAAAGAGTTTGTAAACTGTAAAGCAATCACAAAGGTATGTGACTGACTGTACTGTTTTTTACCTCAACACTGTTCCGCTTCTTCCTCTTTACTGGGGATGGTGCTCTCTCTTCTGTAGTCCGCTTACCACTATGGCCATAGAATGTTCGATTTCTGGCTACGTCATCCAGAGCTGGGAGAGTCCCCCTTTCATGCTTAAATTTTGTTTTAAGCGACTCTTTGATGGTATCCTACAGAACAAATGTATTGGGATAAATGAACCACGTTTTAAAAATCAAAATTGTTTTGTGCATCTGGTGCTGATATAATCTGAACTGCACGCATACATGTATACATGCACACACACACCCACACAACACACACACACCCACCCACCCACACACACACACAACACACACACACACATACCCACAACACACACACACACACATGCATAAACACAGACATGGATTAGAACAATGAAAAACAATTTTTTTCCTACAATATTTTGATTACAAATGGTGGCTTACTGTCGGTTGTCACAACAGTACTGACATTATTATTTATGGGACTACACTCACACGTACACATACATGGTACACGTTGCACACAACTGCTTTTACAAAACGCAACAAATTCATTAAGTATTTTTCATGCAAAGAATCGTTACTTTCGATCGAAGGGTAAGAAAAAACTATTAATTGTTACAAAACATTATGCTCCAATATTAAAGAAAAAATATATTCAGAAAAGGTTAAATTGCTTACTTTTCACAAGCTACAGACGCGCTGTTTCGGAGAGAAGATCAGAGTTTTACCCGTCGTCACTGCACTATACGCGTCACGTACGCTATAGTATGCATGAATTCGCAATTCATTTGTGATCGAAGGCCGCGCGACGTGGCTTTCGACGCGAAATTAAGCCATCCGATTGGCCAGCCGCTCTCCGCTTACTGCACAGCCATTGGTTTAGACGCGTTAATTACGTAGTCTCAAGTTTATAAACCAAAATTGTGGCTGAATTGAATAATATCATTGTTTTTCGTTTATCCTTATACAGAAAAAGAGTGTTCAAGTCTGTCAATTAGTAATAACATCTGTTTATTATGTAACTAACCTGTTGTTGGGTAAGAAATTAAAATAATCTTTCATTTTTCAATCATTAGTATCCAATAGGGTCTGGAAACCGCACTAGTTGTATTACGCCGGGGTTCAGAGTTGTACCCCTTGTCTTTGTGATCATTTCGAAGGATTCAAAAATGTACCCCCAAAGGTACAAAGTTGCCTCGGGGTAGATAATGCCTCAAAATACGTAATTTTGTACCCCAAATGTACCCTGATTTTTTAGTGTGTAGGGTTAGAGTGGTGTGTGTGTGTGTGTGTGTGTGTGTGTGTGTGTGTACGTCTGTGTATGTGTGTATGTCTAGGTTTGTGTGTGTGTGTGTGTGTGTGTGTGTGTGTGTATGTGTGTGAGTATGTAATATGTGAGTGTGTATGTGTGTGTGTGTGTAGGGGTGGGGGTGGACCTACATGTTTTTGTGTGGGGTAGATTTATTAGATGTTCGGGGGGGGGGGGGAGGTATCAGAAAAGATTTCATTCTTATGTATTATGGAATTGCTTTGTTATCATTACTATTATACATTTCTTTTAGCATTATGATTATTATTCTCTTTAAGAGGAACATAATTTATAAGTTGCATATTCAGGTGAATATGGCACATGCATATACAGTGTATATTGTATTTATATACAAGTGGTACAACATGCTTTATTGTGTTTATCGAATCAATGGAAATATTACGTTTATTGACTTGTAATTCTATGTTATAAAGTGAAATTGTTTATTTAATTATGTGAATGAAATCAAATAAAGAATATGGGAAAAAAAATATGTGTGTGTATGTGCGTGTATAAATATTGTGTATGTGTGTATTCGGGTTGTAACTCTCTCGGTTCTCACCATCAACCATCAATGTCCTCGACCATGTCTACTATCATTTTTTCTTTCCAGACCTTGCTCTGGTCACCACAACATGGCGGAGGTCGCCGTCTTCTTGGCAATCGTTGCCTTAGTCGGGCTTCCTCTGCACCAGGTTGTGCAATCTACTGAGCTCCGTGGGGTCGGCTAAATGGGAGAGGGCAGAGGTACATGAATATTTAACACGATTTGCATATTCACGAGACTCATGCATAATACATAGGTACACGCGCGCGCGCGCACTTCCACTCCTCCATGCATAACACTGCACGCTAGCTCGAGCACATGGAACTGCACCGTCTCTTTTGCAGGCCGTCGCTTTCATCGTGTTAGATATTCCATGGAATTCGTTATGACATCCATAACCAGCCATTGTGGATGAGTGGAGGACCTTCCATCTTCAATGAAGATTCGGGGTTGTTTTGAAAAATGCATGGGGGTGCCATTTGTGACATCGAAAAAAAGATGATGGCTTTGGCCAGGCTTCCTGCCTTGGGCTTGGTAAGTTGGTACGTATGATATGGGTGCCTCAAACCGGCCCCCTTGCTTTCTTTTAAATATTTTCATACCTAGATGAATAGGTAAAATACTGAAATTTCACCCACAAATTAGCAATATTATGCTCTTTAAATTTTTTTTTTTTGGATTGAAGATTAATGATTAACTTTTAGAGAATATTGCTCATTTAAACATATCGCACATTCGTATACCCTCTCCCCTCCTGTCAGTGCTCTACCCTCCTGTCCTTCCACGCCCTACCCTCTAGTCCTTCCACTCTCTACTCTTTCATTTTGTATACTTTTACATTCTAAGTCGACTATATTATGTGTCATGAAATATGCTTTTTCATTTCTCCATTTTCCATTTCTTTCCCATCCTTCTACGCTCTACCCTCTCTTCCTTCTAGGGCGTACCTCTACCCTCTCCCCTCCTACTAGGGCGTACCTCTACCCTCTCCCCTCCTACTAGGGGCGTACCTCTACCCTCTCCCCTCCTGTCCCTCAGCGCTCTACCCTCCTGTCCTTCTACGCCCTACCCTCTAGTCCTTCCACACTCTACTCTTTCATTTTGTATACTTTTACATTCTAAGTCGACTATATTATGTGTCATGAAATATGCTTTTTCATTTCTCCATTTTCCATTTCTTTCCCATCCTTCTACGCTCTACCCTCTCTTCCTTCTAGGGCGTACCTCTACCCTCTCCCCTCCTACTAGGGCGTACCTCTACCCTCTCCCCTCCTACTAGGGGCGTACCTCTACCCTCTCCCCTCCTGTCCCTCTGCGCTCTACCCTCCTGTCCTTCTACGCCCTACCCTCTAGTCCTTCCACTCTCTACTCTTTCATTTTGTATACTTTTACATTCTAAGTCGACTATATTATGTGTCATGAAATATGCTTTTTCATTTCTCCATTTTCCATTTCTTTCCCATCCTTCTACGCTCTACCCTCTCTTCCTTCTAGGGCGTACCTCTACCCTCTCCCCTCCTACTAGGGCGTACCTCTACCCTCTCCCCTCCTACTAGGGGCGTACCTCTACCCTCTCCCCTCCTGTCCCTCTGCGCTCTACCCTCCTGTCCTTCTACGCCCTACCCTCTAGTCCTTCCACTCTCTACTCTTTCATTTTGTATACTTTTACATTCTAAGTCGACTATATTATGTGTCATGAAATATGCTTTTTCATTTCTCCATTTTCCATTTCTTTCCCATCCTTCTACGCTCTACCCTCTCTTCCTTCTAGGGCGTACCTCTACCCTCTCCCCTCCTACTAGGGACGTACCTCTACCCTCTCCCCTCCTGTCCCTCAGCGCTGTACCCTCCTGTCCCTCAGCGCTCTACCCTCCTGTCCTTCTACGCCCTACCCTCTAGTCCTTCCACTCTCTACTCTTTCATTTTGTATACTTTTAAATTCTAAGTCGACTATATTATGTGTCATGAAATATGCTTTTTCATTTCTCCATTTTCCATTTCTTTCCCATCCTTCTACGCTCTACCCTCTCTTCCTTCTAGGGCGTACCTCTACCCTCTCCCCTCCTACTAGGGCGTACCTCTACCCTCTCCCCTCCTACTAGGGGCGTACCTCTACCCTCTCCCCTCCTGTCCCTCTGCGCTCTACCCTCCTGTCCTTCTACGCCCTACCCTCTAGTCCTTCCACTCTCTACTCTTTCATTTTGTATACTTTTACATTCTAAGTCGACTATATTATGTGTCATGAAATATGCTTTTTCATTTCTCCATTTTCCATTTCTTTCCCATCCTTCTACGCTCTACCCTCTCTTCCTTCTAGGGCGTACCTCTACCCTCTCCCCTCCTACTAGGGGCGTACCTCTACCCTCTCCCCTCCTGTCCCTCTGCGCTCTACCCTCCTGTCCTTCTATGCCCTACCCTCTAGTCCTTCCACACTCTACTCTTTCATTTTGTATACTTTTACATACATGTACCAAGTCGACTATATTAAGTGTCATGAAATATGCTTTTTCATTTCTCCATTTTCCATTTCTTTCCCGTCCTACGCTCAACCCTCTCTTCCTTCTAGGGCGTACCTCTACCCTCTCCCCTCCTACTAGGGCGTACCTCTACCCTCTTTCCTCCTACTAGGGGCGTACCTCTACCCTCTCCCCTCCTGTCCCTCAGCGCTCTACCCTCCTGTCCTTCTACGCCCTACCCTCTAGTCCTTCCACTCTCTACTCTTTCATTTTGTATACTTTTACATTCTAAGTCGACTATATTATGTGTCATGAAATATGCTTTTTCATTTCTCCATTTTCCATTTCTTTCCCATCCTTCTACGCTCTACCCTCTCTTCCTTCTAGGGCGTACCTCTACCCTCTCCCCTCCTACTAGGGCGTACCTCTACCCTCTCCCCTCCTACTAGGGGCGTACCTCTACCCTCTCCCCTCCTGTCCCTCAGCGCTCTACCCTCCTGTCCTTCTACGCCTTACCGTCTAGTCCTTCCACACTCTACTCTTTCATTTTGTATACTTTTACATTCTAAGTCGACTATATTATGTGTCATGAAATATGCTTTTTCATTTCTCCATTTTCCATTTCTTTCCCATCCTTCTACGCTCTACCCTCTCTTCCTTCTAGGGCGTACCTCTACCCTCTCCCCTCCTACTAGGGACGTACCTCTACCCTCTCCCCTCCTGTCCCTCAGCGCTCTACCCTCCTGTCCCTCAGCGCTCTACCCTCCTGTCCTTCTACGCCCTACCCTCTAGTCCTTCCACTCTCTACTCTTTCATTTTGTATACTTTTACATTCTAAGTCGACTATATTATGTGTCATGAAATATGCTTTTTCATTTCTCCATTTTCCATTTCTTTCCCATCCTTCTACGCTCTACCCTCTCTTCCTTCTAGGGCGTACCTCTACCCTCTCCCCTCCTACTAGGGCGTACCTCTACCCTCTCCCCTCCTACTAGGGGCGTACCTCTACCCTCTCCCCTCCTGTCCCTCTGCGCTCTACCCTCCTGTCCTTCTACGCCCTACCCTCTAGTCCTTCCACTCTCTACTCTTTCATTTTGTATACTTTTACATTCTAAGTCGACTATATTATGTGTCATGAAATATGCTTTTTTATTTCTCCATTTTCCATTTCTTTCCCATCCTTCTACGCTCTACCCTCTCTTCCTTCTAGGGCGTACCTCTACCCTCTCCCCTCCTACTAGGGGCGTACCTCTACCCTCTCCCCTCCTGTCCCTCTGCGCTCTACCCTCCTGTCCTTCTATGCCCTACTGTACCCTCTAGTCCTTCCACTCTCTACTCTTTCATTTTGTATACTTTTACATTCTAAGTCGACTATATTATGTGTCATGAAATATGCTTTTTCATTTCTCCATTTTCCATTTCTTTCCCATCCTTCTACGCTCTACCCTCTCTTCCTTCTAGGGCGTACCTCTACCCTCTCCCCTCCTACTAGGGCGTACCTCTACCCTCTCCCCTCCTACTAGGGGCGTACCTCTACCCTCTCCCCTCCTGTCCCTCAGCGCTCTACCCTCCTGTCCTTCTACGCCTTACCGTCTAGTCCTTCCACACTCTACTCTTTCATTTTGTATACTTTTACATTCTAAGTCGACTATATTATGTGTCATGAAATATGCTTTTTCATTTCTCCATTTTCCATTTCTTTCCCATCCTTCTACGCTCTACCCTCTCTTCCTTCTAGGGCGTACCTCTACCCTCTCCCCTCCTACTAGGGGCGTACCTCTACCCTCTCCCCTCCTGTCCCTCTGCGCTCTACCCTCCTGTCCTTCTATGCCCTACCCTCTAGTCCTTCCACACTCTACTCTTTCATTTTGTATACTTTTACATACCAAGTCGACTATATTAGGTGTCATGAAATATGCTTTTTCATTTCTCCATTTTCCATTTCTTTCCCGTCCTACGCTCAACCCTCTCTTCCTTCTAGGGCGTACCTCTACCCTCTCCCCTCCTACTAGGGCGTACCTCTACCCTCTCCCCTCCTGTCCCTCAGCGCTCTACCCTCCTGTCCTTCTACGCCCTACCCTCTAGTCCTTCCACTCTCTACTCTTTCATTTTGTATACTTTTACATTCTAAGTCGACTATATTATGTGTCATGAAATATGCTTTTTCATTTCTCCATTTTCCATTTCTTTCCCATCCTTCTATGCTCTACCCTCTCTTCCTTCTAGGGCGTACCTCTACCCTCTCCCCTCCTACTAGGGACGTACCTCTACCCTCTCCCCTCCTGTCCCTCAGCGCTCTACCCTCCTGTCCCTCAGCGCTCTACCCTCCTGTCCCTCAGCGCTCTACCCTCCTGTCCTTCTACGCCCTACCCTCTAGTCCTTCCACACTCTACTCTTTCATTTTGTATACTGTTACATTCTAAGTCGACTATATTATGTGTCATGAAATATGCTTTTTCATTTCTCCATTTTCCATTTCTTTCCCATCCTTCTACGCTCTACCCTCTCTTCCTTCTAGGGCGTACCTCTACCCTCTCCCCTCCTACTAGGGGCGTACCTCTACCCTCTCCCCTCCTGTCCCTCAGCGCTCTACCCTCCTGTCCTTCTACGCCCTACCCTCTAGTCCTTCCACTCTCTACTCTTTCATTTTGTATACTTTTACATTCTAAGTCGACTATATTATGTGTCATGAAATATGCTTTTTCATTTCTCCATTTTCCATTTCTTTCCCATCCTTCTACGCTCTACCCTCTCTTCCTTCTAGGGCGTACCTCTACCCTCTCCCCTCCTACTAGGGACGTACCTCTACCCTCTCCCCTCCTGTCCCTCAGCGCTCTACCCTCCTGTCCTTCTACGCCCTACCCTCTAGTCCTTCCACACTCTACTCTTTCATTTTGTATACTGTTACATTCTAAGTCGACTATATTATGTGTCATGAAATATGCTTTTTCATTTCTCCATTTTCCATTTCTTTCCCATCCTTCTACACTCTACCCTCTCTTCCTTCTAGGGCGTACCTCTACCCTCTCCCCTCCTACTAGGGGCGTACCTCTACCCTCTCCCCTCCTGTCCCTCTGCGCTCTACCCTCCTGTCCTTCTATGCCCTACCCTCTAGTCCTTCCACACTCTACTCTTTCATTTTGTATACTTTTACATACCAAGTCGACTATATTAGGTGTCATGAAATATGCTTTTTCATTTCTCCATTTTCCATTTCTTTCCCGTCCTACGCTCAACCCTCTCTTCCTTCTAGGGCGTACCTCTACCCTCTCCCCTCCTACTAGGGCGTACCTCTACCCTCTTTCCTCCTACTAGGGGCGTACCTCTACCCTCTCCCCTCCTGTCCCTCAGCGCTCTACCCTCCTGTCCTTCTACGCCCTACCCTCTAGTCCTTCCACTCTCTACTCTTTCATTTTGTATACTTTTACATTCTAAGTCGACTATATTATGTGTCATGAAATATGCTTTTTCATTTCTCCATTTTCCATTTCTTTTCCATCCTTCTACGCTCTACCCTCTCTTCCTTCTAGGGCGTACCTCTACCCTCTCCCCTCCTACTAGGGCGTACCTCTACCCTCTCCCCTCCTACTAGGGGCGTACCTCTACCCTATCCCCTCCTGTCCCTCAGCGCTCTACCCTCCTGTCCTTCTACGCCTTACCGTCTAGTCCTTCCACACTCTACTCTTTCATTTTGTATACTTTTACATTCTAAGTCGACTATATTATGTGTCATGAAATATGCTTTTTCATTTCTCCATTTTCCATTTCTTTCCCATCCTTCTACGCTCTACCCTCTCTTCCTTCTAGGGCGTACCTCTACCCTCTCCCCTCCTACTAGGGGCGTACCTCTACCCTCTCCCCTCCTGTCCCTCTGCGCTCTACCCTCCTGTCCTTCTATGCCCTACCCTCTAGTCCTTCCACACTCTACTCTTTCATTTTGTATACTTTTACATACCAAGTCGACTATATTAGGTTTCATGAAATATGCTTTTTCATTTCTCCATTTTCCATTTCTTTCCCGTCCTTCTACGCTCTACCCTCTCTTCCTTCTAGGGCGTACCTCTACCCTCTCCCCTCCTACTAGGGGCGTACCTCTACCCTCTCCCCTCCTGTCCCTCTGCGCTCTACCCTCCTGTCCTTCTATGCCCTACCCTCTAGTCCTTCCACACTCTACTCTTTCATTTTGTATACTTTTACATACCAAGTCGACTATATTAGGTTTCATGAAATATGCTTTTTCATTTCTCCATTTTCCATTTCTTTCCCGTCCTTCTACGCTCTACCCTCTCTTCCTTCTAGGGCGTACCTCTACCCTCTCCCCTCCTGTCCCTCTGCGCTCTACCCTCCAATCCTTCTACGCCCTACCCTCTAGTCCTTCCACACTCTACTCTCCTGTCCCTCTGCGCTCTACCCTCCTGTCCTTCTATGCCCTACCCTCTAGTCCTTCCACACTCTACTCTTTCATTTTGTATACTTTTACATACCAAGTCGACTATATTAGGTGTCATGAAATATGCTTTTTCATTTCTCCATTTTCCATTTCTTTCCCGTCCTACGCTCAACCCTCTCTTCCTTCTAGGGCGTACCTCTACCCTCTCCCCTCCTACTAGGGCGTACCTCTACCCTCTTTCCTCCTACTAGGGGCGTACCTCTACCCTCTCCCCTCCTGTCCGTCAGCGCTCTACCCTCCTGTCCTTCTACGCCCTACCCTCTAGTCCTTCCACACTCTACTCTTTCATTTTGTATACTTTTACATTCTAAGTCGACTATATTATGTGTCATGAAATATGCTTTTTCATTTCTCCATTTTCCATTTCTTTCCCATCCTTCTACGCTCTACCCTCTCTTCCTTCTAGGGCGTACCTCTACCCTCTCCCCTCCTACTAGGGGCGTACCTCTACCCTCTCCCCTCCTGTCCCTCTGCGCTCTACCCTCCTGTCCTTCTATGCCCTACCCTCTAGTCCTTCCACACTCTACTCTTTCATTTTGTATACTTTTACATACCAAGTCGACTATATTAGGTGTCATGAAATATGCTTTTTCATTTCTCCATTTTCCATTTCTTTCCCGTCCTACGCTCAACCCTCTCTTCCTTCTAGGGCGTACCTCTACCCTCTCCCCTCCTACTAGGGCGTACCTCTACCCTCTTTCCTCCTACTAGGGGCGTACCTCTACCCTCTCCCCTCCTGTCCCTCAGCGCTCTACCCTCCTGTCCTTCTACGCCCTACCCTCTAGTCCTTCCACTCTCTACTCTTTCATTTTGTATACTTTTACATTCTAAGTCGACTATATTATGTGTCATGAAATATGCTTTTTCATTTCTCCATTTTCCATTTCTTTCCCATCCTTCTACGCTCTACCCTCTCTTCCTTCTAGGGCGTACCTCTACCCTCTCCCCTCCTACTAGGGCGTACCTCTACCCTCTCCCCTCCTACTAGGGGCGTACCTCTACCCTCTCCCCTCCTGTCCCTCAGCGCTCTACCCTCCTGTCCTTCTACGCCTTACCGTCTAGTCCTTCCACACTCTACTCTTTCATTTTGTATACTTTTACATTCTAAGTCGACTATATTATGTGTCATGAAATATGCTTTTTCATTTCTCCATTTTCCATTTCTTTCCCATCCTTCTACGCTCTACCCTCTCTTCCTTCTAGGGCGTACCTCTACCCTCTCCCCTCCTACTAGGGGCGTACCTCTACCCTCTCCCCTCCTGTCCCTCTGCGCTCTACCCTCCTGTCCTTCTATGCCCTACCCTCTAGTCCTTCCACACTCTACTCTTTCATTTTGTATACTTTTACATACCAAGTCGACTATATTAGGTTTCATGAAATATGCTTTTTCATTTCTCCATTTTCCATTTCTTTCCCGTCCTTCTACGCTCTACCCTCTCTTCCTTCTAGGGCGTACCTCTACCCTCTCCCCTCCTACTAGGGGTGTACCTCTACCCTCTCCCCTCCTGTCCCTCTGCGCTCTACCCTCCTGTCCTTCTATGCCCTACCCTCTAGTCCTTCCACACTCTACTCTTTCATTTTGTATACTTTTACATACCAAGTCGACTATATTAGGTTTCATGAAATATGCTTTTTCATTTCTCCATTTTCCATTTCTTTCCCGTCCTTCTACGCTCTACCCTCTCTTCCTTCTAGGGCGTACCTCTACCCTCTCCCCTCCTGTCCCTCTGCGCTCTACCCTCCTGTCCTTCTATGCCCTACCCTCTAGTCCTTCCACACTCTACTCTTTCATTTTGTATACTTTTACATACCAAGTCGACTATATTAGGTGTCATGAAATATGCTTTTTCATTTCTCCATTTTCCATTTCTTTCCCGTCCTACGCTCAACCCTCTCTTCCTTCTAGGGCGTACCTCTACCCTCTCCCCTCCTACTAGGGCGTACCTCTACCCTCTTTCCTCCTACTAGGGGCGTACCTCTACCCTCTCCCCTCCTGTCCCTCAGCGCTCTACCCTCCTGTCCTTCTACGCCCTACCCTCTAGTCCTTCCACACTCTACTCTTTCATTTTGTATACTGTTACATTCTAAGTCGACTATATTATGTGTCATGAAATATGCTTTTTCATTTCTCCATTTTCCATTTCTTTCCCATCCTTCTACGCTCTACCCTCTCTTCCTTCTAGGGCGTACCTCTACCCTCTCCCCTCCTACTAGGGGCGTACCTCTACCCTCTCCCCTCCTGTCCCTCTGCGCTCTACCCTCCTGTCCCTCAGCGCTCTACCCTCCTGTCCCTCAGCGCTCTACCCTCCTGTCCTTCTACGCCCTACCCTCTAGTCCTTCCACACTCTACTCTTTCATTTTGTATACTTTTACATACCAAGTCGACTATATTAGGTGTCATGAAATATGCTTTTTCATTTCTCCATTTTCCATTTCTTTCCCGTCCTACGCTCAACCCTCTCTTCCTTCTAGGGCGTACCTCTACCCTCTCCCCTCCTACTAGGGCGTACCTCTACCCTCTCCCCTCCTGTCCCTCAGCGCTCTACCCTCCTGTCCTTCTACGCCCTACCCTCTAGTCCTTCCACTCTCTACTCTTTCATTTTGTATACTTTTACATTCTAAGTCGACTATATTATGTGTCATGAAATATGCTTTTTCATTTCTCCATTTTCCATTTCTTTCCCATCCTTCTATGCTCTACCCTCTCTTCCTTCTAGGGCGTACCTCTACCCTCTCCCCTCCTACTAGGGACGTACCTCTACCCTCTCCCCTCCTGTCCCTCAGCGCTCTACCCTCCTGTCCCTCAGCGCTCTACCCTCCTGTCCCTCAGCGCTCTATCCTCCTGTCCTTCTACGCCCTACCCTCTAGTCCTTCCACACTCTACTCTTTCATTTTGTATACTGTTACATTCTAAGTCGACTATATTATGTGTCATGAAATATGCTTTTTCATTTCTCCATTTTCCATTTCTTTCCCATCCTTCTACGCTCTACCCTCTCTTCCTTCTAGGGCGTACCTCTACCCTCTCCCCTCCTACTAGGGGCGTACCTCTACCCTCTCCCCTCCTGTCCCTCAGCGCTCTACCCTCCTGTCCTTCTACGCCCTACCCTCTAGTCCTTCCACTCTCTACTCTTTCATTTTGTATACTTTTACATTCTAAGTCGACTATATTATGTGTCATGAAATATGCTTTTTCATTTCTCCATTTTCCATTTCTTTCCCATCCTACGCTCTACCCTCTCTTCCTTCTAGGGCGTACCTCTACCCTCTCCCCTCCTACTAGGGCGTACCTCTACCCTCTCCCCTCCTACTAGGGGCGTACCTCTACCCTCTCCCCTCCTGTCCCTCTGCGCTCTACCCTCCTGTCCTTCTACGCCCTACCCTCTAGTCCTTCCACTCTCTACTCTTTCATTTTGTATACTTTTACATTCTAAGTCGACTATATTATGTGTCATGAAATATGCTTTTTCATTTCTCCATTTTCCATTTCTTTCCCATCCTTCTACGCTCTACCCTCTCTTCCTTCTAGGGCGTACCTCTACCCTCTCCCCTCCTACTAGGGCGTACCTCTACCCTCTTTCCTCCTACTAGGGGCGTACCTCTACCCTCTCCCCTCCTGTCCCTCAGCGCTCTACCCTGCTGTCCTTCTACGCCCTACCCTCTAGTCCTTCCACTCTCTACTCTTTCATTTTGTATACTTTTACATTCTAAGTCGACTATATTATGTGTCATGAAATATGCTTTTTCATTTCTCCATTTTCCATTTCTTTCCCATCCTTCTATGCTCTACCCTCTCTTCCTTCTAGGGCGTACCTCTACCCTCTCCCCTCCTACTAGGGACGTACCTCTACCCTCTCCCCTCCTGTCCCTCAGCGCTCTACCCTCCTGTCCCTCAGCGCTCTACCCTCCTGTCCCTCAGCGCTCTACCCTCCTGTCCTTCTACGCCCTACCCTCTAGTCCTTCCACACTCTACTCTTTCATTTTGTATTCTGTTACATTCTAAGTCGACTATATTATGTGTCATGAAATATGCTTTTTCATTTCTCCATTTTCCATTTCTTTCCCATCCTTCTATGCTCTACCCTCTCTTCCTTCTAGGGCGTACCTCTACCCTCTCCCCTCCTACTAGGGACGTACCTGTACCCTCTCCCCTCCTGTCCCTCAGCGCTCTACCCTCCTGTCCCTCAGCGCTCTACCCTCCTGTCCCTCAGCGCTCTACCCTCCTGTCCTTCTACGCCCTACCCTCTAGTCCTTCCACACTCTACTCTTTCATTTTGTATACTGTTACATACCAAGTCGACTATATTAAGTGTCATGAAATATGCTTTTTCATTTCTCCATTTTCCATTTCTTTCCCGTCCTACGCTCAACCCTCTCTTCCTTCTAGGGCGTACCTCTACCCTCTCCCCTCCTACTAGGGCGTACCTCTACCCTCTTTCCTCCTACTAGGGGCGTACCTCTACCCTCTCCCCTCCTGTCCCTCAGCGCTCTACCCTCCTGTCCTTCTACGCCCTACCCTCTAGTCCTTCCACTCTCTACTCTTTCATTTTGTATACTTTTACATTCTAAGTCGACTATATTATGTGTCATGAAATATGCTTTTTCATTTCTCCATTTTCCATTTCTTTCCCATCCTTCTACGCTCTACCCTCTCTTCCTTCTAGGGCGTACCTCTACCCTCTCCCCTCCTACTAGGGCGTACCTCTACCCTCTCCCCTCCTACTAGGGGCGTACCTCTACCCTATCCCCTCCTGTCCCTCAGCGCTCTACCCTCCTGTCCTTCTACGCCTTACCGTCTAGTCCTTCCACACTCTACTCTTTCATTTTGTATACTTTTACATTCTAAGTCGACTATATTATGTGTCATGAAATATGCTTTTTCATTTCTCCATTTTCCATTTCTTTCCCATCCTTCTACGCTCTACCCTCTCTTCCTTCTAGGGCGTACCTCTACCCTCTCCCCTCCTACTAGGGGCGTACCTCTACCCTCTCCCCTCCTGTCCCTCTGCGCTCTACCCTCCTGTCCTTCTATGCCCTACCCTCTAGTCCTTCCACACTCTACTCTTTCATTTTGTATACTTTTACATACCAAGTCGACTATATTAGGTTTCATGAAATATGCTTTTTCATTTCTCCATTTTCCATTTCTTTCCCGTCCTTCTACGCTCTACCCTCTCTTCCTTCTAGGGCGTACCTCTACCCTCTCCCCTCCTACTAGGGGCGTACCTCTACCCTCTCCCCTCCTGTCCCTCTGCGCTCTACCCTCCTGTCCTTCTATGCCCTACCCTCTAGTCCTTCCACACTCTACTCTTTCATTTTGTATACTTTTACATACCAAGTCGACTATATTAGGTTTCATGAAATATGCTTTTTCATTTCTCCATTTTCCATTTCTTTCCCGTCCTTCTACGCTCTACCCTCTCTTCCTTCTAGGGCGTACCTCTACCCTCTCCCCTCCTGTCCCTCTGCGCTCTACCCTCCAATCCTTCTACGCCCTACCCTCTAGTCCTTCCACACTCTACTCTCCTGTCCCTCTGCGCTCTACCCTCCTGTCCTTCTATGCCCTACCCTCTAGTCCTTCCACACTCTACTCTTTCATTTTGTATACTTTTACATACCAAGTCGACTATATTAGGTGTCATGAAATATGCTTTTTCATTTCTCCATTTTCCATTTCTTTCCCGTCCTACGCTCAACCCTCTCTTCCTTCTAGGGCGTACCTCTACCCTCTCCCCTCCTACTAGGGCGTACCTCTACCCTCTTTCCTCCTACTAGGGGCGTACCTCTACCCTCTCCCCTCCTGTCCGTCAGCGCTCTACCCTCCTGTCCTTCTACGCCCTACCCTCTAGTCCTTCCACACTCTACTCTTTCATTTTGTATACTGTTACATTCTAAGTCGACTATATTATGTGTCATGAAATGTGCTTTTTCATTTCTCCATTTTCCATTTCTTTCCCATCCTTCTACGCTCTACCCTCTCTTCCTTCTAGGGCGTACCTCTACCCTCTCCCCTCCTACTAGGGGCGTACCTCTACCCTCTCCCCTCCTGTCCCTCTGCGCTCTACCCTCCTGTCCTTCTATGCCCTACCCTCTAGTCCTTCCACACTCTACTCTTTCATTTTGTATACTTTTACATACCAAGTCGACTATATTAGGTGTCATGAAATATGCTTTTTCATTTCTCCATTTTCCATTTCTTTCCCGTCCTACGCTCAACCCTCTCTTCCTTCTAGGGCGTACCTCTACCCTCTCCCCTCCTACTAGGGCGTACCTCTACCCTCTTTCCTCCTACTAGGGGCGTACCTCTACCCTCTCCCCTCCTGTCCCTCAGCGCTCTACCCTCCTGTCCTTCTACGCCCTACCCTCTAGTCCTTCCACACTCTACTCTTTTATTTTGTATACTGTTACATTCTAAGTCGACTATATTATGTGTCATGAAATATGCTTTTTCATTTCTCCATTTTCCATTTCTTTCCCATCCTTCTACGCTCTACCCTCTCTTCCTTCTAGGGCGTACCTCTACCCTCTCCCCTCCTACTAGGGGCGTACCTCTACCCTCTCCCCTCCTGTCCCTCTGCGCTCTACCCTCCTGTCCTTCTATGCCCTACCCTCTAGTCCTTCCACACTCTACTCTTTCATTTTGTATACTTTTACATACCAAGTCGACTATATTAGGTGTCATAAAATATGCTTTTTCATTTCTCCATTTTCCATTTCTTTCCCGTCCTACGCTCAACCCTCTCTTCCTTCTAGGGCGTACCTCTACCCTCTCCCCTCCTACTAGGGGCGTACCTCTACCCTCTCCCCTCCTGTCCCTCTGCGCTCTACCCTCCTGTCCTTCTATGCCCTACCCTCTAGTCCTTCCACACTCTACTCTTTCATTTTGTATACTTTTACATACCAAGTCGACTATATTAGGTTTCATGAAATATGCTTTTTCATTTCTCCATTTTCCATTTCTTTCCCGTCCTTCTACGCTCTACCCTCTCTTCCTTCTAGGGCGTACCTCTACCCTCTCCCCTCCTGTCCCTCTGCGCTCTACCCTCCAATCCTTCTACGCCCTACCCTCTAGTCCTTCCACACTCTACTCTCCTGTCCCTCTGCGCTCTACCCTCCAATCCTTCTACGCCCTACCCTCTAGTCCTTCCACTCTCTACTCTTTCATTTTGTATACTTTTACACACTAAGTCGACTATATTATGTGTCATGAAATATGCTTTTTCATTTCTCCATTTTCCATTTCTTTCCTGTCCTTCTACGCTCTACCCTCTCTTCCTTCTAGGGCGTACCTCTACCCTCTCCCCTCCTACTAGGGGCGTACCTCTACCCTCTCCCCTCCTGTCCCTCAGCGCTCTACCCTCCTGTCCTTCTACGCCCTACCCTCTAGTCCTTCCACACTCTACTCTTTCATTTTGTATACTTTTACATTCTAAGTCGACTATATTATGTGTCATGAAATATGCTTTTTCATTTCTCCATTTTCCATTTCTTTCCCATCCTTCTACGCTCTACCCTCTCTTCCTTCTAGGGCGTACCTCTACCCTCTCCCCTCCTACTAGGGACGTACCTCTACCCTCTCCCCTCCTGTCCCTCAGCGCTCTACCCTCCTGTCCTTCTACGCCCTACCCTCTAGTCCTTCCACACTCTACTCTTTCATTTTGTATACTGTTACATTCTAAGTCGACTATATTATGTGTCATGAAATATGCTTTTTCATTTCTCCATTTTCCATTTCTTTCCCATCCTTCTACACTCTACCCTCTCTTCCTTCTAGGGCGTACCTCTACCCTCTCCCCTCCTACTAGGGGCGTACCTCTACCCTCTCCCCTCCTGTCCCTCTGCGCTCTACCCTCCTGTCCTTCTATGCCCTACCCTCTAGTCCTTCCACACTCTACTCTTTCATTTTGTATACTTTTACATACCAAGTCGACTATATTAGGTGTCATGAAATATGCTTTTTCATTTCTCCATTTTCCATTTCTTTCCCGTCCTACGCTCAACCCTCTCTTCCTTCTAGGGCGTACCTCTACCCTCTCCCCTCCTACTAGGGCGTACCTCTACCCTCTTTCCTCCTACTAGGGGCGTACCTCTACCCTCTCCCCTCCTGTCCCTCAGCGCTCTACCCTCCTGTCCTTCTACGCCCTACCCTCTAGTCCTTCTACTCTCTACTCTTTCATTTTGTATACTTTTACATTCTAAGTCGACTATATTATGTGTCATGAAATATGCTTTTTCATTTCTCCATTTTCCATTTCTTTCCCATCCTTCTACGCTCTACCCTCTCTTCCTTCTAGGGCGTACCTCTACCCTCTCCCCTCCTACTAGGGCGTACCTCTACCCTCTCCCCTCCTGTCCCTCTGCGCTCTACCCTCCTGTCCTTCTATGCCCTACCCTCTAGTCCTTCCACACTCTACTCTTTCATTTTGTATACTTTTACATACCAAGTCGACTATATTAAGTGTCATGAAATATGCTTTTTCATTTCTCCATTTTCCATTTCTTTCCCGTCCTACGCTCAACCCTCTCTTCCTTCTAGGGCGTACCTCTACCCTCTCCCCTCCTACTAGGGCGTACCTCTACCCTCTCCCCTCCTACTAGGGCGTACCTCTACCCTCTTTCCTCCTACTAGGGGCGTACCTCTACCCTCTCCCCTCCTGTCCCTCAGCGCTCTACCCTCCTGTCCTTCTACGCCCTACCCTCTAGTCCTTCCACTCTCTACTCTTTCATTTTGTATACTTTTACATTCTAAGTCGACTATATTATGTGTCATGAAATATGCTTTTTCATTTCTCCATTTTCCATTTCTTTCCCATCCTTCTACGCTCTACCCTCTCTTCCTTCTAGGGCGTACCTCTACCCTCTCCCCTCCTACTAGGGCGTACCTCTACCCTCTCCCCTCCTACTAGGGGCGTACCTCTACCCTCTCCCCTCCTGTCCCTCTGCGCTCTACCCTCCTGTCCTTCTACGCCCTACCCTCTAGTCCTTCCACTCTCTACTCTTTTATTTTGTATACTTTTACATTCTAAGTCGACTATATTATGTGTCATGAAATATGCTTTTTCATTTCTCCATTTTCCATTTCTTTCCCATCCTTCTACGCTCTACCCTCTCTTCCTTCTAGGGCGTACCTCTACCCTCTCCCCTCCTACTAGGGCGTACCTCTACCCTCTCCCCTCCTACTAGGGGCGTACCTCTACCCTCTCCCCTCCTGTCCCTCTGCGCTCTACCCTCCTGTCCTTCTACGCCCTACCCTCTAGTCCTTCCACTCTCTACTCTTTCATTTTGTATACTTTTACATTCTAAGTCGACTATATTATGTGTCATGAAATATGCTTTTTCATTTCTCCATTTTCCATTTCTTTCCCATCCTTCTACGCTCTACCCTCTCTTCCTTCTAGGGCGTACCTCTACCCTCTCCCCTCGTACTAGGGCGTACCTCTACCCTCTCCCCTCCTACTAGGGGCGTACCTCTACCCTCTCCCCTCCTGTCCCTCTGCGCTCTACCCTCCTGTCCTTCTACGCCCTACCCTCTAGTCCTTCCACACTCTACTCTTTCATTTTGTATACTGTTACATTCTAAGTCGACTATATTATGTGTCATGAAATATGCTTTTTCATTTCTCCATTTTCCATTTCTTTCCCATCCTTCTACGCTCTACCCTCTCTTCCTTCTAGGGCGTACCTCTACCCTCTCCCCTCCTACTAGGGGCGTACCTCTACCCTCTCCCCTCCTGTCCCTCTGCGCTCTACCCTCCTGTCCTTCTATGCCCTACCCTCTAGTCCTTCCACACTCTACTCTTTCATTTTGTATACTTTTACATACCAAGTCGACTATATTAAGTGTCATGAAATATGCTTTTTCATTTCTCCATTTTCCATTTCTTTCCCATCCTTCTACGCTCTACCCTCTCTTCCTTCTAGGGCGTACCTCTACCCTCTCCCCTCCTACTAGGGCGTACCTCTACCCTCTTTCCTCCTACTAGGGGCGTACCTCTACCCTCTCCCCTCCTGTCCCTCAGCGCTCTACCCTCCTGTCCTTCTACGCCCTACCCTCTAGTCCTTCCACTCTCTACTCTTTCATTTTGTATACTTTTACATTCTAAGTCGACTATATTATGTGTCATGAAATATGCTTTTTCATTTCTCCATTTTCCATTTCTTTCCCATCCTTCTATGCTCTACCCTCTCTTCCTTCTAGGGCGTACCTCTACCCTCTCCCCTCCTACTAGGGACGTACCTCTACCCTCTCCCCTCCTGTCCCTCAGCGCTCTACCCTCCTGTCCCTCAGCGCTCTACCCTCCTGTCCCTCAGCGCTCTACCCTCCTGTCCTTCTACGCCCTACCCTCTAGTCCTTCCACACTCTACTCTCCTGTCCCTCTGCGCTCTACCCTCCAATCCTTCTACGCCCTACCCTCTAGTCCTTCCACTCTCTACTCTTTCATTTTGTATACTTTTACACACTAAGTCGACTATATTATGTGTCATGAAATATGCTTTTTCATTTCTCCATTTTCCATTTCTTTCCTGTCCTTCTACGCTCTACCCTCTCTTCCTTCTAGGGCGTACCTCTACCCTCTCCCCTCCTACTAGGGGCGTACCTCTACCCTCTCCCCTCTTGTCCCTCAGCGCTCTACCCTCCTGTCCTTCTACGCCCTACCCTCTAGTCCTTCCACACTCTACTCTTTCATTTTGTATACTTTTACATTCTAAGTCGACTATATTATGTGTCATGAAATATGCTTTTTCATTTCTCCATTTTCCATTTCTTTCCCATCCTTCTACGCTCTACCCTCTCTTCCTTCTAGGGCGTACCTCTACCCTCTCCCCTCCTACTAGGGACGTACCTCTACCCTCTCCCCTCCTGTCCCTCAGCGCTCTACCCTCCTGTCCTTCTACGCCCTACCGTCTAGTCCTTCCACACTCTACTCTTTCATTTTGTATACTGTTACATTCTAAGTCGACTATATTATGTGTCATGAAATATGCTTTTTCATTTCTCCATTTTCCATTTCTTTCCCATCCTTCTACACTCTACCCTCTCTTCCTTCTAGGGCGTACCTCTACCCTCTCCCCTCCTACTAGGGGCGTACCTCTACCCTCTCCCCTCCTGTCCCTCTGCGCTCTACCCTCCTGTCCTTCTATGCCCTACCCTCTAGTCCTTCCACACTCTACTCTTTCATTTTGTATACTTTTACATACCAAGTCGACTATATTAGGTGTCATGAAATATGCTTTTTCATTTCTCCATTTTCCATTTCTTTCCCGTCCTACGCTCAACCCTCTCTTCCTTCTAGGGCGTACCTCTACCCTCTCCCCTCCTACTAGGGCGTACCTCTACCCTCTTTCCTCCTACTAGGGGCGTACCTCTACCCTCTCCCCTCCTGTCCCTCAGCGCTCTACCCTCCTGTCCTTCTACGCCCTACCCTCTAGTCCTTCTACTCTCTACTCTTTCATTTTGTATACTTTTACATTCTAAGTCGACTATATTATGTGTCATGAAATATGCTTTTTCATTTCTCCATTTTCCATTTCTTTCCCATCCTTCTACGCTCTACCCTCTCTTCCTTCTAGGGCGTACCTCTACCCTCTCCCCTCCTACTAGGGGCGTACCTCTACCCTCTCCCCTCCTGTCCCTCTGCGCTCTACCCTCCTGTCCTTCTATGCCCTACCCTCTAGTCCTTCCACACTCTACTCTTTCATTTTGTATACTTTTACATACCAAGTCGACTATATTAGGTTTCATGAAATATGCTTTTTCATTTCTCCATTTTCCATTTCTTTCCCGTCCTTCTACGCTCTACCCTCTCTTCCTTCTAGGGCGTACCTCTACCCTCTCCCCTCCTGTCCCTCTGCGCTCTACCCTCCAATCCTTCTACGCCCTACCCTCTAGTCCTTCCACACTCTACTCTCCTGTCCCTCTGCGCTCTACCCTCCAATCCTTCTACGCCCTACCCTCTAGTCCTTCCACTCTCTACTCTTTCATTTTGTATACTTTTACACACTAAGTCGACTATATTATGTGTCATGAAATATGCTTTTTCATTTCTCCATTTTCCATTTCTTTCCTGTCCTTCTACGCTCTACCCTCTCTTCCTTCTAGGGCGTACCTCTACCCTCTCCCCTCCTACTAGGGGCGTACCTCTACCCTCCTTCCTCCTGTCCCTCAGCGCTCTACCCTCCTGTCCTTCTACGCCCTACCCTCTAGTCCTTCCACACTCTACTCTTTCATTTTGTATACTGTTACATTCTAAGTCGACTATATTATGTGTCATGAAATATGCTTTTTCATTTCTCCATTTTCCATTTCTTTCCCATCCTTCTACGCTCTATCCTCTCTTCCTTCTAGGGCGTACCTCTACCCTCTCCCCTCCTGTCCTATCCTCTACCCTCCTGTGCCTCTGTACTCTACCCTCCTGTCCCTCAACCCTCTAACCCTCAAGCCACCCCTTCCCACCACCCCTTCCCACCATCCCTTCCTACCACCCCTTCCCACCACCCCTTCCCACCACCCCTTCCCACCACCCCTTCCCACCACCCCTTCTCACCACCCCTTCCTACCACCCCTTCTCACAACCCCTTCTTACAACCACTTCGCACCACCCCTTCTCACCACCTGTACCCACCACCCCTTCCCTCCACCCTTTCCAACCACCCCTTCCTATCATCCATTCCCACCATCCATTCCAGCCATCCCTTCCCACCACCCCTTCTCACCAGCCCCTTCCCACCACCCCTTTCAACCACCTCTTCCCACCACCCCTTCCCTCCACCCTTTCCAACCACCCCTTCCCACCATCCCTTCCCACCATCCATTCCAGCCATCCCTTCCCACCACCCCTTCTCACAACCCCTTCCCACCAACCCTTCTTACCACCCCTTCTCACAACTCCTTCCCACCAACCCTTCCAACCACCCTTTTCAACCACCCCTTTCCACCACCTCTTCCCACCACCTCTTCGCACCACCTCTTATCACCACCTGTACCCACCACCCCTTCTCACCACCACCCCTTGTCACCACCACCCCTTCTCACCACCCCTTCCCACCATCCCTTCCAACTAACACTTCCCACCACCCCTTCTCACCACCTGTACCCACCACCCCTTCCCACCACTCCTTCCCACCACCCCTTTCAACCACCTCTTCCCCACCACACCTTCCCACCACCCCTTCCTACCATCCATTCCCACCATCCATTCCAGCCATCCCTTCCCACCACCCCTTCTCACAACCCCTTCCCACCATCCCTTCTCACCACCCATTCTCACAACCCCTTCCCACCAACCCTTCCAACCACCCCTTTCAACCACCCCTTTCCACCACCTCTTCCCACCACCTCTTCGCACCACCTCTTATCACCACCTGTACCCATCACCCCTTCTCACCACCCCTTCTCACCACCCCTTCTCACCACCCCTTCCCACCATTCCTTCCAACTAACACTTCCCACCACCCCTTCTCACCACCTGTACCCACCACCCCTTTTCACAACCCCTTCCCACCAACCCTTCTCACCACCCATTCTCACAACCCCTTCCCACCAACCCTTCCAACCACCCCTTTCAACCACCCCTTTCCACCACCCCTTTCCACCACCTCTTCCCACCACCTCTTCGCACCACCTCTTATCACCACCTGTACCCATCACCCCTTCTCACCACCTGTACCCACCACCCCTTCCCACCACTCCTTCCCACCACCCCTTTCAACCACCTATTCCCCACCACACCTTCCCACCACCCCTTCCTACCATCCATTCCCACCATCCATTCCAGCCATCCCTTCCCACCACCCCTTCTCACAACCCCTTCCCACCAACCCTTCTCACCACCCATTCTCACAACCCCTTCCCACTAACCCTTCCAACCACCCCTTTCAACCACCCCTTTCCACCACCCCTTCTCACCACCCCTTCCCACCATTCCTTCCAACTAACACTTCCCACCACCACTTCTCACCACCTGTACCCACCACCCCTTCTCACTACCCCTTCCCCACCACCCCTTCCAACCGTCCCTTCTCGCCACCTGTACCCACCACCCCTTCTTACCACCCCTTCTTACCACCCCTTCTTACCACCCCTTCTCACCACCCCTCCTCACCACCCCTTCCTACCACTCCTTCCTACCATCCATTCCCACCATCCATTCCAGCCATCCCTTCCCACCACCCCTTCTCACAACCCCTTCCCACCACCCCTCCCACCACCCCTTCTCACAACCCCTTCCAACCAACCCTTACCACCACCCCTTCTCACTACCCCTTCCCCACCACCCCTTCCAACCGTCCCTTCTCACCACCTGTACCCACCACCCCTTCTTACCACCCCTTCTTACCACCCCTTCTCACCACCCCTTCCCACCAGCCCCTCCAACCACCCCTTCCTACCACCCCTTCTCACCACCCCTTCCCACCATCCCTTCCCACCATCCCTTCCCACCATCCATTCCAGCCATCCCTTCCCACCACCCCTTCTCACAACCCCTTCCCACCACCCCTTCTCACCACCCCTTCTCACCACCCCTTCCCACCATTCCTTCCAACTAACACTTCCCACCACCCCTTCTCACCACCTGTACCCACCACCCCTTCTCACTACCCCTTCCCCACCACCCCTTCCAACCGTCCCTTCTCGCCACCTGTACCCACCACCCCTTCTCACCACCCCTTCTTACCACCCCTTCTCACCACCCCTTCTCACCACCCCTTCTCACCACCCCTTCCTACCACCCCTTCCAACCACCCCTTCCTACCATCCATTCCCACCATCCATTCCAGCCATCCCTTCCCACCACCCCTTCCCACCACCCCTTCTAACCACCCCTTCCTACCATCCATTCCAGCCATCCCTTCCCACCACCCCTTCCCACCACTCCTTCTCACCACCCCTTCCTACCATCCATTCCAGCCATCCCTTCCCACCACCCCTTCCCACCACTCCTTCTCACCACCCCTTCCCACCAGCCCCTCCAACCACCCCTTCCTACCACCCCTTCTCACCACCCCTTCCCACCATCCCTTCCCACCATCCATTCCAGCCATCCCTTCCCACCACCCCTTCTCACAACCCCTTCCCACCACCCCTTCTCACCACCCCTTCTCACCACCCCTTCCCACCATTCCTTCCAACTAACACTTCCCACCACCCCTTCTCACCACCACCCCTTCTCACCACCCCTTCCCACCATCCCTTCCAACTAACACTTCCCACCACCCCTTCTCACCACCTGTACCCACCACCCCTTCTCACTACCCCTTCCCCACCACCCCTTCCAACCGTCCCTTCTCGCCACCTGTACCCACCACCCCTTCTTACCACCCCTTCTTACCACCCCTTCTTACCACCCCTTCTCACCACCCCTCCTCACCACCCCTTCCTACCACTCCTTCCTACCATCCATTCCCACCATCCATTTCAGCCATCCCTTCCCACCACCCCTTCTCACAACCCCTTCCCACCACCCCTCCCACCACCCCTTCTCACAACCCCTTCCAACCAACCCTTACCACCACCCCTTCTCACTACCCCTTCCCCACCACCCCTTCCAACCGTCCCTTTTCACCACCTGTACCCACCACCCCTTCTTACCACCCCTTCTTACCACCCCTTCTCACCACCCCTTCTTACCACCCCTTCTCACCACCCCTTCTCACCACCCCTTCCTACCACCCCTTCCAACCACCCCTTCCTACCATCCATTCCCACCATCCATTCCAGCCATCCCTTCCCACCACCCCTTCCCACCACCCCTTCTAACCACCCCTTCCTACCATCCATTCCAGCCATCCCTTCCCACCACCCCTTCCCACCACTCCTTCTCAC
Organism: Arbacia lixula; assembly: GCA_963669155.1. NCBI lineage: Eukaryota > Metazoa > Echinodermata > Echinoidea > Arbacioida > Arbaciidae > Arbacia > Arbacia lixula. The sequence continues at coordinate 4,526,656 of OZ022587.1, read as the reverse complement.
CACCCCTTCCCACCAGCCCCTCCAACCACCCCTTTCTACCACCCCTTCTCACAACCCCTTCCCACCACCCCTTCTCACCACCCCTTCTCACCACCCCTTCCCACCATTCCTTCCAACTAACACTTCCCACCACCCCTTCTCACCACCTGTACCCACCACCCCTTCTCACTACCCCTTCCCCACCACCCCTTCCAACCGTCCCTTCTCGCCACCTGTACCCACCACCCCTTCTTACCACCCCTTCTTACCACCCCTTCTTACCACCCCTTCTTACCACCCCTTCTCACCACCCCTCCTCACCACCCCTTCCTACCACTCCTTCCTAACACTCCTTCCTACCATCCATTCCCACCATCCATTCCAGCCATCCCTTCCCACCACCCCTTCTCACAACCCCTTCCCACCACCCCTTCTCACCACCACCCCTTCTCACCACCCCTTCCCACCATCCCTTCCAACTAACACTTCCCACCACCCCTTCTCACCACCTGTACCCACCACCCCTTCTCACTACCCCTTCCCCACCACCCCTTCCAACCGTCCCTTCTTACCACCTGTACCCACCACCCCTTCTTACCACCCCTTCTCACCACCCCTTCTTACCACCCCTTCCTACCACTCCTTCCCACCACTCCTTCCAACCACCCTTCTCACCACCCCTTCCCACCACCTTTTCTCACCACCCCTTCCTACCACCCCTTCTCACCACCCCTTCCCACCACCCCTTCCTACCACCCCTTCCCACCACCCCTTCCTACCACCCCTTCCCACCACCCCTTCCCACCACCCCTTCCCACCATCCCTTGTAGAAAATAGTCCTCCATGTATTTTGTAGAAGCCTTTAAAGTAGTGCCTCCCCCTCACACCAGCTCTTCTCTAATCTTGCTCTGGCGTGAACAGAATATAAAACCCTCTCAGTACCAAACAGTAATATTCCTAGTTGAATTATAACATAGTTTATTGCATTTAGGACTAAGAGAGTTAATTGTATGTTGACTCTCTCTCTCTCTCTAGATCGTCTGACAGGCCTTTGGCAGTTCTTGGCATCGTGAGCGCGGTCATCATCCAAATCATCATCATCTTCATCCATGAGAAGTGCAGCAAGGAAGAGGACTATGGGGAGGATGACGAGGATCTCATGTGAGTGTGCGCCCTCGCGAGAGCAATCAGTGAATATGTGTTGTGATTCGTCAGTGTGAAGTTTGAAGAGGAGCCTTATGACTAGCCCTGAAATCTGGCATTACCTTTGCCAGTATCCTGTGCACTTAGTAGCTAGTTGGAAAATAGATAAGTAACCACACAGTTATGACTTTGAATATTCTATGGTCCTCTTTATATTTGCATTCATAACTTCATTGTGAACCCAATCAATTTATTGATTTTTAAAGAAAACATAGTAGGACCACTAGTGATCACTATTGAAGTGTAATGTTGTTTGACGTATGTACAATATGCCCAGTATGAAAGGATAGTGGACAAGGAACATTGGGTTGTAAATGCCACAGTTGAGTACGGGATCACAAACCAGGGCCCTGTCGCATAAGCCTTACCATGATAAACCTCTGCCATCAATGATAACTACCATGGTAACATCGCTCAACAGCCAATCTAAATTAACTTTTCCAAAGAAGTTGTCTTTGATAGCAAAGTTACCATCAATGGTAGGTTTTATGCACAGATGGACAGATCCCTACAAACTTGCACTCTCCCTGCACCCCTTCCACTCAATATACCCGATCTTTTAGTTAGCTTATCCTTGAGAGGGGACAATGTAAAGTTACACACTTAACTCTCATTTCGTTGTATATGTGTATTTGCAGGAAAGAGAAGAAGAAGATCTCAGATGGGGATAGTGACATAAGGATGCGATCCACCAAGCAGTGACAGAATGTTCACCGCCGAAAAACCGCTTGGGAGGACCCAAGCTAGGACCTCAGAATGGGGTCTCTCATTTAACCTCCCTCTTATTCTTACCCTCTCCTATCCCCCTCCATTTTTGTCTCGCCTGAACAAAGTTCAGCAGAGACCTAGTAATCACTTTTATTTTTATATTTATGTGAGTAATCACTTTTCCTGTTGGTCTTTTAGTCCTTTGGTCTGTTACAAAAAAGTTTTTGTTTAAATTGCTCTCATTTCTTTATTGAAGAAATTATTTTACAATTTATAACTTGTGATCAAACTTGGTACAAATGATCCTTGGGTAATACCACATGTGTTGATGAGGTCAAAGGTTACCTCGGCACCATTTCAGATATTTGAAGAAAAATAATCAGCACTGTTTATTGATCGCTTAATCAGGCGAGACTCGTTTCACAAACCACTTTGTTCCTATAATATCTTCTTTCTCACCCCACCCATGCCTAGCCCTTTCAATGTGCTCTCTATTTCTCTCTCTCCCCCTCTCACTCCCTCCCTCATTCTCTCTCCCTCTCTCTCTCTCTCTCCCTCTCTCTCCCTCTCCCTCTCTCTCCCTCTCTCTCCCTCTCCCTCTCCCTCCCTCTCTCTCCCTCTCCCTCCATCTCCCTCTCTCTCCATCTCTCTGGAATATGGCCCCTGGTCTTAATAAGATGCAGCATATCTGACATTCATTGTCACATTTGTCACAACACTTTGGTTCCATACAAATCCTACCTATACATGCCAGTCATTTTAATGGTTGTGAGTATGTATGTGTGTGTGTTAGTATATGTCTTAAGGTATTTAAACCAGTAAATTACCTATGAGAAACTCATTACGATCATGACTTGAGCGAAAACTTTATAGCATTAAGTTTGCCACTTCTTGATGAAATGATTTTTTGTTTACATTCTTAAAATGAACATGTTGGAAAATCAGAGAGAGCTTGATAAAGAATGCCAGGGATAAGAAGGAAGTTTGTCACAGAGCAATAAAGCATTTATTTCTTTGGGGAAAAAATAGATTGATTTCTATGCGTTTGTATACATACCGTAGGTGCTAGACACATCCTGTACAAGATTCTTTTTATGCCTCCGCCACGAAGTGGCCGGAGGCATTATGTTTTCGGGTTGTCCGTCCGTCCGTCCGTCCGTCCGTCCGTCCGTCCCGAATCCGTTTAGGCAATATCTTGAGAACCGTTAAGCAGATTTGCTTCAAACTTAGTACATGTATGTATTGCATGAAACTAATGAAGTGTGTAAAATTGGGGTCAAATCTGATTGAGGTCAAAGGTCAAAGGTCAATGAAATTTGTGAAAATTTGCCAAAAATTGACCTTCTTCACAATAAATCCAAATCCAAGGACGCAATTCTCATTAAACATGGTACAAAGATAGATTACTACTTGGGGATAGACTGGTGACATTTTTGGTAAAATTCCTGAAAGTTCAGAGGTCAAAGGTCAATAAAATTTGCCAAAATTGGCTAGAAATTGCCCCAAACTTTCAATTTTTCACAATAAATCCAAACCCAATGGTGCAATTCCAACCAAACATAGTGAAACGATGGATCACTACTTTTGGGTAGACTGGTGACATTGTTGGTGAAATTGCTGGAAGGTCAGAGATCAAAGGTCAATGAACTTTGCAAAACTGATATTTTTCACAATAAACCTAAATCCAAATCCAATGGCGCAATTCTAACCAAATATCTTAAAAATCTTATCTGCATTACCTCTCTCTACCCAGGGATAGACACATATTGCTATGGAAATGGAAGATGGAACAAATATCTCCTTATTTTTCTGAGCCAAGATTATCTGAAGTAACCGTATGTCACTTGACAATCTGATACTGTATAACCTTTTCTAAATCATGTCCTTCAAAATAAAAATTATTGAACTTCACATGTATCACTTTAGAACAAGATTTTATTTGATTGTAGTCTTTCGATACGCAAAGTGAAATTGACCTCTGAATGGAAATGAAACTTTGCATTAAACATTTCATATACATGCATGCCTTGTTTGCTTTAACTGTGCAATGAAAAAAAAAATGAATTCTTTATTTGGATTGTTAGTTTTTATTTTGGTTTGAGCATTGTTGTGAGTAGACATACTGGTGTACAGCATAGGAAGACAGGCTCAAAGTGTTTGATGTGATGTTGACAAGCGACTGTTTTCCCCCTATTTTTCTGGTAATTTGATGTTATAAACAGGGTTTTGGTAAGCTTACAGAAACAAAGTAATAGGCACAAATTTCTGAGGATGAATTCCATGGTGATGAGGTCTAATTTCAAATCATTGCGTTTTGAAATTGGTCTCATCTTTCTCTTTGTGTCACACTCAAAACATTTTGAAGTAAATACAGCAGGAACACGATTGTCAATGCTTTCTGTATACAGTTGTTATTTGGGGATTTCTTTAAAGGTGATATTCATAGAAAATCCAAAAATACGAAGATATTCATCTACAGAAAGCTTATAAGCCATACAATGAGCTCGGATGACATTCAAACAATATATCACTTTCCAAAAGCGAAATTAGGGTGAAAACAATCACCGTATTCTCGGGGACAAATTTGACCTATACTGTCATGCGAAACGGCCTTTAGGTCTGATGTAAGAAACGGGATTCGTTATTGTGCATCACACATGCCAATCCGCAGCTTCTTTTCCGCCAGAAGCATCAGGCATTGTTAATGAAACTGTGATGGCAGTTGCTATTGGATTAACAGGTGTGATACACAATGGTCATTGTGAAGCATATCCCGGCTGTGACGTATACACAACGCCACTTTCCCTTAGGCGATATCGTAGGTCAGGAAGAGAGTCAATTTAGTGAAATTTGACTTTCATTTAACACAAAACTGAACACTTTCATGGCATGTTAGCTGCATAAATTGCTTTAATAGCTCATTCAATTATAACATAAACTATATTTATTTGATTTTATTTCCTATGAATATCACCTTTAAGGAATTTGAGTATTAATTTCTTTTCTCATTGTAAATTTAGTAATTTTGTCTCAAATGTTAGGAAAAATTTTTTATGGTCACAAAGTCATTTCATGTCTTAAAAGGGTTACTAAATTAGAAAAATAGATTCCCTCTAATCTACGTAAAATTATCCACTAAAAATGAATTTCACATTTGTTTGCTGCAATAAAGTCTCATTTTGACGAAAGTGTGAAAAAACGCACGCCTCCAGTGACGTCAGAGAAGTCAAAATGCCATAGGTTGTACGGAAGTCGACAAAAAAATATTTCCCTAATATATTCACAACTTTCCCCCTAACTGTGTAGTAACGCGTTATTGCAGTCACCTGTATCTAGTCATTCAGATTCAATGGATGGAATGCACTTTGAATCTATTAGTTGTTGCTCCTCGGACAAACCTCGGACAAGCTTTGGGGTTCCCATTGGTAACGTATTGTTTGAACGGCGTGAATAAAATATGCTGTTGGCATTTATGGAATTTTGACTCCTCTGACATCATGGGAGGCGTGCGTGTTTTCACATTTTCGTCAAAATGAGACTTTATTGCAGCAAACGATTGTGAAATTCGTTTTTAGTGGATAATTTTATAAAGATTAGTGGGAACTTATTTTTCTAATTTAGTAACCCTTTAAGCAAAACTTGAAAATTACAACTCAATATATCTGTCTTCAGTTTGGAAGACTTATCTGTAGTTGTATGCATGCAAGATATGTTTGATTATTACTGGGAAAGGTAGCTTATGTAATGGATTATATTGCTCTTTTCTTCCTTGTACATGTGAGTACATGCTCAAGATTTCACCATGACATTCAATTTTAGTTTGTTTATCTAATTTTTGTCTCGCCCACCGGAGGTGAAGGCGAGACTAAGGGATCCAAATGGCGTCCGTCCGTCCATCCGTCGTCCGTCCGTCGTCGTCCATCCGTCGTCCGTCACAAATGTTAAAGTTTACCTGCAAGACTCTCTTATGATCCATAACTTGGCAACTGTTACAGCAATGGCAGCCACACTTGGTTGATAGAAGCACTAGGGGTATCTTCATGTTATGGTGTTGTCAGAGGTCATGTGATGATGTCAAAGGTCATTTGAGGTCATATATTAAAGAGTATGTGCAAGACTCTTTTTCTATGTTAAAGTTTACCTGCAAGACTCTCTTTTGACAAATAACTTCACATAGGTTGCTTGGATTACAACCTAACTTGGGTCATAGATGCACTGGGGGTACCTTCATGTTATGGTGCCATTGGAGGTCACAGGATAAGGTCAAAGGTCATTTGAGGTCATACGTTAAAGTTTACCTGCAAGACTCTCTTTTGACAAATAACTTCACATGGGTTGCTTGGATTACAACCTAACTTGGGTCATAGATGCACTGGGGGTACCTTCATGTTATGGTACCGTTGGAGGTCACAGGATAAGGTCAAAGGTCATTTGAGGTCATACATTAAAGTTTACCTGCAAGACTCTCTTTTGACAAATAACTTCACATGGGTTGCTTGGATTACAACCTAACTTGGGTCATAGATGCACTGGGGGTACCTTCATGTTATGGTGCCATTGGAGGTCACAGGATAAGGTCAAAGGTCATTTGAGGTCATACCTTAAAGTTTACCTGCAAGACTCTCTTTTGACAAATAACTTCACATAGGTTGCTTGGCTTACAACATTACTTGGGTCATAGATGCACTGGGGGTACCTTCATGTTATGGTGCTGTTGGGGGTCACAGGAGAAGGTCAAAGGTCATTTGAGGTCATACGTTAAAGTTTACCTGCAAGACTCTCTTTTGACAAATAACTTCACATAGGTTGCTTGGATTACAACCTAACTTGGGTCATAGATGCACTGGGGGTACCTTCATGTTATGGTACCGTTGAAGGTCACAGGATAAGGTCAAAGGTCATTTGAGGTCATACGTTAAAGTTTACTTGCAAGACTCTCTTATCACACATAACTCATCACATGTTGCTACAATGGCAATCAAACTTTGATGATGAATGCACTGGGGGCACCTGCATGTTATTGTGCTGTAAGACGTCACATGATAAGGGCAAAGGTCATTTGAGGTCATACATTAAAGTTTACTTGCAAGACTCTTGGTGAAGGCTTCCTAACTTGTGCACAGAATTGTGTTCTTTTGCGTAGCAACGGAGATCGCGATATTTCTGGTTATTTTCGCAAGCGGGCGAGACACAATATTGCTAATGCCTTGTTTTATACACTGCCTCAGATTTATTGAATTTCTTCTGGGCTATGGCCACGATGTGAAAAGTAATAATTTCTGTTAGTCCGTTTGGATGATGGTTGAGTTTTATATCTATATGTGTATGTGTGGGATTGTGTGTGGTGACGTATGGAGAATAATTGATTACATGTACATTGTTCTTGTGTATCTAATATGAAGCTTTATGCATTATAATCAATCTTTTCTACATGTATATGGAAAGTGACTTGTAGGTTTATCTGGTAATGGAATAATATATTTATGTACAACGTTTACAAGCACATAGTCCCGTGGATGTTGATATTATTACGCATACTAGTTCTGGACTAATTTATAGGGAGCCAGTGGAAATTATGTAATTCTGTCACAGTTCCAATTTTGTCCAGGGAATCGCTACTGTAAGGGAGTCTGGTATTTCATAATAACTATGGTGAGTGATTAAAACAATTCACTGTTTAGATTCTCTGGATAAATTTACTGATTTTGTGAGGGAATCACATGTCTTGTGGGTGTTTTCTTGCGGTACATTGGTTAGTCATGGTTTAGTATGCATACTAAGTTAACCCACTGTTCAGAAGATGGGTCATAGTCTCCCATTGAGCTGTTTTTTATAAGCTGCAAATAAACTTGATACAGTGTGTCCTTTTTATGCATAATACTGTATTATGTATAGATTAAATGTCTTTTTGCAATGTAACTCGTAGCAATAGCATCATGTAGTACATGTAGATAAAGGGACTTGAAAGTAAGTTAACATGTTCACTGTTTCTTTCAGGAAACAATAGCACTGGTACAAGGGAGAAGCACTCCACAACCAGTTGACCACTAAAAGCTACTTGAACCAGTTTCCTTTTCTGGTTTTGTTGACTTAAAAGCTGTTTTAATGTTTTAATGTGCCATTAATAAATTTTAAAAATTTTAAAATTTAAATAAATCATAAAAATCCTTTAGAAAGGAGTTTGTGTCACGCGCAAATGGTGATACGCTGTGAATAGGCCAATATATATATATGAGGATATAGCAAGTACAGTGTATCATGCATTTGTGGCACTACAGATTATGTAATAACTGCTTACAAATGTCGGTCAGCATGTGAACCCCATGTGTATACCTTATAATATAACCCTGACATTTTGAGGAATAATATACAAGCCTGTGTATGATGGACTGATGCAGTGTGAATAGATCAGCTGTAGTGGAAAGCTTACAAAATAAAGAGAGTCCTCACCACTCGTCATTTGTACTTGACCATCAAAAGTCTCTGCTATAAAGAAGAAATAGCCAAGAAATGAAAAGCTTGGTTGAAGTGATAGGCAATAGTATTATATAAAATCTTGCACACCATCATCCGGTAAACGTAGAAAAAATATGCATGTAACCTTCCATGTATTTACAGTAGACTCCTCAAACAATTATTGGGCAGAGGAGTAGGGTATTGCAGTGGCCATGCAAGAAAGCATGACATATAAATCTTTGTATCAGTTATGTTGTATTTAGGAGCCATATCGGGCTATATGAATTGCATTGGTAAAAAAAAATACGGAAACACTGATGGGATTCTCATTTGGATTAAAAGTTATTCAAATAATAGCCATATGCAAAAAGTCTGCTCCTAATTAATAAGATGCCGTGAGTATTAAGACCATGTACAAAATATAAACAGTATCACTTTCTGCACAGATGTGTCATTATGCGTTATTATCGCTTACAATTATCTGGATGTTTAAATAAATTTCGGGTGTGTACATGTAAGATGTGGAATTTACCATCCTGACTACATATGGATTTATTTTGTTGGGCGTGTGGTGTTTTGGCTTGAATGTGAAGTGCTACACTGTACTAAAAACTGTCATGATCGCCTCCTCTTCAATATGGCTGAAATAACATCCTGCAAATGAGATATGGTGACAGGTATGTGTTTGTGTATGAAATAGAAATAGAGAGAGAGAGAGCATGTGTGTTAGTGAAATATTTGTTTTGGTCAAAATTACCCACTCCTTTATCTTTCTATGCATTCCCCTTTTAGACTGTTTGGCATTGCACTAGTGGTGGGTGTGGCCTACAGAGCCGTTACCATGGGAACGCATCAGTGAAATATTGGAATTTCAGAAATTGCCATCTCAAATATTCACATAAAAATACAAAATTAGTGTCTAACTATACATGTTACAAGTTACCCAGCTGATTCTGATCAGCAAATAAGATATTTAAGGTCACAATCATATGAAAAACAAATATGCTAATACACAGCAAAAAACTCATCCTAGTTGATAGTTTTATGAATATTTAGATGCCAGAATAGTAGCACTCAAGACTGAGTCATTTTTAAGTGATAACTGTCATGCAAATAATGACTGTTGCTGTGACAACACCATGATGCCAAAATATTGAACTTACAGGATTATAAGAAAGTGCCATATATTTCTCATATGGTGACATAAAAACACAGAATTAGTGTCTAAATATACGGTGTGCAAGGTGCCCATTTGATTTTGATCGGAATGTATGTCATGTAAGGTTATGATCATACCTAGAAAAAGTTGTCATGGAAACAATATATATATATATATATATATAAGGAATTTTGTTTTAGAAAACCATTCAAACATATGAAAATGCATCGCAAAAACCTAATCCTAGTTTATAGTTTTATGAATATTTAGATGCCAGAAGAGAAGCAATCAAGATTTCATAATTTCTAAATGATAACTGCCACGCATAAAGCGACAGTTGTTATGACAACACCATGGTGCCGAAATACTGAAATTACAGAAATATAAGAAAGTGCCATATATTTGCCATATGGTAACATAAAAACAAATAATTAGTGTCTAAGTATACATTTTGCAAGGTGCCCAGTTGATTTTGATTACAATCTTCGTAATTTAAGGTCACGTTCATGGTCAAAGTAAGGTCATTGCTATAGTAACCATACAGAAAAGGGTGATTTTGATGAACATATTCAATATATTACATAAATAGGAAGCACGCAACTTACACGCAACTGGTTTTATGATGGCTTATATTTTCAATTTATGTAAATCAATATTATGATATTCGTACCGGTATGTGTTTATGGTCATTCCTAATTGGATAGTTTCCAGGACAACAGAATGATATAATATATGAAGTAGATGTGAAAAGCACATATGAGGTACACATCAAATCCGATCACTATCCCGGTTCACTCTTTTATCCCTTGTTTTCTCTCTAATAACCATCAGATACCATAATGTGCATGTTTCCTCTCAAACCGATAGTTCCTGTTAGTGTGAGGCTATTGTCACCGCAACTCACCAATCAAATACTCGAATTTCATAATTATATAATTAATAATTGATTTCACCCTGTCAAAACTCTATGAATGTGCTTAGTTACATATATTAGGTGACTGAAATAAAAATCCAAGTCATTTAAGGTCATCACATCCCACATTATTTTGAAATCAGTGTGAAGTACTTGGTTGTTGGCATGGCAATGTCTCAATCAAATATATACGTTTTACCCACTTTAAAACAAAATACACACTGAAAGTGCATAGAAATATGAATTTCAAGCTTTACAGGTGAATGCTTTAAAAAATTGATAATTACGGTCCTGGTCAAGACAAATATTGTTGCTTATTGTAAAACAATGTACCTTTTCAAGTACATTTTAATTGTCACCTTTATCACTGTCATCATACAAGGACTCTTCCTGCACATTGTAAAATATGTATCAGGTAGATATCTTATGCTGGACATTCTCATGCTGAGCATGCAACATACATGCATCTACCGGACCCTCTGACTGTATTTCCGTTTGTGTCCATTTTTGGTAATTATGTGGTGTAATGGACAATTATTGTGACATTCTATCTAACGGTTTCGGGCTATTGGACAGTGACAGCAATAGAGCATATGTGGCAGCCTGAAACTTGTCATTTATGCTTCCCTCCCCCAGAGCTTGACCTACGCTATCCACATATTCATTGCAATTAACAAGATAGCTATAATAGTCCAATACCTAGTTACTTGAGTAACAATATTTTTGTTTCAGTAAATTAGTTTTAAAATAAAACTTCCATCTATCACGAGTTGGTGTAGCAACAATCCTTACAAAATTGCCTTTTTGTTCACATCATTTCCATGGCAACTACAAATTTTAGGCATAATTGTGATCTTTAATAGATTAGATTGCAGTCAGAATCAACTGGGCACCTTGATAAATGTTTATCTGGACACCTATTTTGTGTTTTTGATTAACCGTATGAGAAATATCTGATTTATCTATCTAATTTCAATATTTTTGGCATCATGGTGTTGTCATAGCAATAGTCGTTTTATGAATGACAGTTGTCACATAGAATATAGAATATTTTTCTAACAAAATGCCTTTTTTATATATCGTTTCCATGACAACAACTTTTTTTAGGTCTGATCATGACCTTACATGACGTAGATTGTGATCAGAATCAATGGGACACTTTGGTAAATGTATACTTAGACACTAATTTTGTGTTCTTATGTTACCAAGTGAGAAATATATGGCACTTCTGTATATTTCTGTTCAATATTTTTGGCACCATAGTGTTGTCATAATAACAGTCATCTTGTGCGTGACAGTTATCACTTAGAAATGACTCAATCTTCATTGTTACTATTCTGGCATCTAAATATTTATAAAACTATAAACTAGGATTAGGTTTTATGCTGTGTATTCACATAGATTTGAATGGTTTTCTAACAAAATTACCCTTTCGGTTCATATCGTTTCCATGGCAACTTTCACTTTTAGGCATGATCAGGATCTCTTATGACTAAAATAACAATCAAAATCAACTGGGCACCTCGACAAATATATAACAAGACAATAAGTTTGTGGTTTTAGGTCACCATAATATAAAATATAGAGCAATTACTTACAATTCTGTAATTTCAGCATTTCTTGGCACCATAGTGTTGTCATAGCAACAGCGCACTAATGCATGACTGTTAACACTTGAAAATATATGCAAAATGAAGAAATGAACAATGAAAGAGTAGAGTGTAGAAGGGCGTAAAGGAAGGTAGACCGCAGGGGGACAGGAGGGTAGAGCGTAGAAGGACGGGAAAGAAATGGAAAATGGAGAAATGAAAAAGCATATTTCATGACACCTAATATGGTCGACTTAGTATGTAAAAGTATACAAAATGAAAGAGTAGAGAGTGGAAGGACTAGAGGGTAGGGCGTGGAAGGACAGGAGGATAGAGCGCAGAGGGACAGGAGGGGAGAGGGTAGAGGTACGCCCCTAGAAGAAGGGGAGAGGGTAGAGGTACGCCCTAGAAGGAAGAGAGGGCAGAGCGTAGAAGGACGGGAAAGAAATGGAAAATGGAGAAATGAAAAAGCATATTTCATGACACCTAATATGGTCGACTTAGTATGTAAAAGTGTACAAAATGAAAGAGTAGAGTGTGGAAGGACTAGACAGGGTAGGGCGTAGAAGGACAGGAGGGTAGAGCGCTGAGGGACAGGAGGGGAGAGGGTAGAGGTACGCCCTAGAAGGAAGAGAGGGTAGAGCGTAGAAGGACGGGAAAGAAATGGAAAATGGAGAAATGAAAAAGCATATTTCATGACACCTAATATGGTCGACTTAGTATGTAAAAGTATACAAAATGAAAGAGTAGAGAGTGGAAGGACTAGAGGGTAGGGCGTGGAAGGACAGGATGGTAGAGCGAAGAGGGACAGGAGGGGAGAGGGTAGAGGTACGCCCCTAGTAGGAGGGGAGAGGGTAGAGGTACGCCCTAGAAGGAAGAGAGGGAAGAGCGTAGAAGGACGGGAAAGAAATGGAAAATGGAGAAATGAAAAAGCATATTTCATGACACCTAATATGGTCGACTTAGTATGTAAAAGTGTACAAAATAAAAGAGTAGAGTGTGGAAGGACTAGAGGGTAGGGCGTGGAAGGACAGGAGGATAGAGCGCAGAGGGACAGGAGGGGAGAGGGTAGAGGTACGCCCCTAGTAGGAGGGGAGAGGGTAGAGGTACGCCCTAGAAGGAAGAGAGGGAAGAGCGTAGAAGGACGGGAAAGAAATGGAAAATGGAGAAATGAAAAAGCATATTTCATGACACCTAATATGGTCGACTAAGTATGTAAAAGTGTACAAAATGAAAGAGTAGAGTGTGGAAGGACTAGAGGGTAGGGCGTGGAAGGACGGGAGGGTAGAGCGCAGAGGGACAGGAGGGGAGAGGGTAGAGGTACGCCCTAGAAGAAAGAGAGGGTAGAGCGTAGAAGAACGGGAAAGAAATGGAAAATGGCGAAATGAAAAAGGATATTTCATGACACCTAATATAGTCGATTAAGTATGTAAAAGTGTACAAAATGAAAGAGTAGAGAGTGGAAGGACTAGAGGGTAGGGCGTGGAAGAACAGGAGGATAGAGCGCAGAGGGACAGGAGGGGAGAGGGTAGAGGTTCGCCCTAGAAGGAAGAGAGGGCAGAGCGTAGAAGGACGGGAAAGAAATGGAAAATGGCGAAATGAAAAAGTATATTTCATGACACCTAATATAGTAGATTTAGTATGTAAAAGTGTACAAAATGAAAGAGTAGAGTGTGGAAGGACTAGAGGGTAGGGCGTAGAAGGACGGGAGGGTAGAGCGCAGAGGGACAGGATGGGAGAGGGTAGAGGTACGCCCCTAGTATGAGGGGAGAGGGTAGAGGTACGCCTTAGAAGGAAGAGAGGTAGAGCGTAGAAGGACGGGAAAGAAATGGAAAATGGCGAAATGAAAAAGGATATTTCATGACACCTAATATAGTAGATTTAGTATGTAAAAGTGTACAAAATGAAAGAGTAGAGTGTGGAAGGACTAGAGGGTAGGGCGTGGAAGGACGGGAGGGTAGAGCGCAGAGGGACAGGATGGGAGAGGGTAGAGGTACGCCCTAGAAGGAAGAGAGGGTAGAGCGTAGAAGGACGGGAAAGAAATGGAAAATGGCGAAATGAAAAAGCATATTTCATGACACCTAATATAGTCGATTTAGTATGTAAAAGTGTACAAAATGAAAGAGTAGAGAGTGGAAGGACTAGAGGGTAGGGCGTGGAAGGACAGGAGGATAGAGCGCAGAGGGACAGGAGGGGAGAGGATAGAGGTACGCCCCTAGTAGGAGGGGAGAGGGTAGAGGTACGCCCTAGAAGGAAGAGAGGGCAGAGCGTAGAAGGACGGGAAAGAAATGGAAAATGGCGAAATGAAAAAGTATATTTCATGACACCTAATATAGTAGATTTAGTATGTAAAAGTGTACAAAATGAAAGAGTAGAGTGTGGAAGGACTAGAGGGTAGGGCGTGGAAGGACGGGAGGGTAGAGCGCAGAGGGACAGGATGGGAGAGGGTAGAGGTACGCCCTAGAAGGAAGAGAGGGTAGAGCGTAGAAGGACGGGAAAGAAATGGAAAATGGCGAAATGAAAAGGCATATTTCATGACACCTAATATAGTCGATTTAGTATGTAAAAGTGTACAAAATGAAAGAGTAGAGAGTGGAAGGACTAGAGGGTAGGGCGTGGAAGGACTGGAGGGTAGAGCGCAGAGGGACAGGAGGGGAGAGGGTAGAGGTACGCCCCTAGTAGGAGGGGAGAGGGTAGAGGTACGCCCTAGAAGGAAGAGAGGGCAGAGCGTAGAAGGACGGGAAAGAAATGGAAAATGGCGAAATGAAAAAGGATATTTCATGACACCTAATATAGTAGATTTAGTATGTAAAAGTGTACAAAATGAAAGAGTAGAGAGTGGAAGGACTAGAGGGTAGGTCGTGGAAGGACTGGAGGGTAGAGCGCAGAGGGACAGGAGGGGAGAGGGTAGAGGTACGCCCCTAGTAGGATGGGAGAGGGTAGAGGTACGCCCTAGAAGGAAGAGAGGGTAGAGCGTAGAAGGACGGGAAAGAAGTGGAAAATGGCGAAATGAAAAAGAATATTTCATGACACCTAATATAGTCGACTCAGTATGTAAAAGTGTACAAAATGAAAGAGTAGAGTGTGGGAGGACTAGAGGGTAGGTCGTGGAAGGACGGGAGGGTAGAGCGCAGAGGGACAGGATGGGAGAGGGTAGAGGTACGCCCTAGAAGGAAGAGAGGGTAGAGCGTAGAAGGACGGGAAAGAAATGGAAAATGGAGAAATGAAAAAGCATATTTCATGACACCTAATATAGTCGATTTAGTATGTAAAAGTGTACAAAATGAAAGAGTAGAGAGTGGAAGGACTAGAGGGTAGGGCGTAGAAGGACGGGAGGGTAGAGCGCAGAGGGACAGGATGGGAGAGGGTAGAGGTACGCCCTAGAAGGAAGAGAGGGTAGAGCGTAGAAGGAATGGAAAGAAATGGAAAATGGCGAATTGAAAAAGGATATTTCATGACACCTAATATAGTCGATTTAGTATGTAAAAGTGTACAAAATGAAAGAGTAGAGAGTGGAAGGACTAGAGGGTAGGGCGTGGAAGGACAGGAGGGTAAAGCGCAGAGGGACAGGAGGGGAGAGGGTAGAGGTACGCCCCTAGTAGGAGGGGAGAGGGTAGAGGTACGCCCTAGAAGGAAGAGAGGTAGAGCGTAGAAGGACGGGAAAGAAATGGAAAATGGCGAAATGAAAAAGCATATTTCATGACACCTAATATAGTAGATTTAGTATGTAAAAGTGTACAAAATGAAAGAGTAGAGTGTGGAAGGACTAGAGGGTAGGGCGTGGAAGGACAGGAGGATAGAGCGCAGAGGGACAGGAGGGGAGAGGGTAGAGGTACGCCCCTAGTAGGAGGGGAGAGGGTAGAGGTATGCCCTAGAAGGAAGAGAGGGTAGAGCGTAGAAGGACGGGAAAGAAATGGAAAATGGCGAAATGAAAAAGCATATTTCATGACACCTAATATAGTCGATTTAGTATGTAAAAGTGTACAAAATGAAAGAGTAGAGAGTGGAAGGACTAGAGGGTAGGGCGTGGAAGGACAGGAGGATAGAGCGCAGAGGGACAGGAGGGGAGAGGGTAGAGGTACGCCCCTAGTAGGAGGGGAGAGGGTAGAGGTACGCCCTAGAAGGAAGAGAGGGCAGAGCGTAGAAGGACGGGAAAGAAATGGAAAATGGCGAAATGAAAAAGGATATTTCATGACACCTAATATAGTAGATTTAGTATGTAAAAGTGTACAAAATGAAAGAGTAGAGAGTGGAAGGACTAGAGGGTAGGGCGTAGAAGGACGGGAGGGTAGAGCGCAGAGGGACAGGATGGGAGAGGGTAGAGGTACGCCCTAGAAGGAAGAGAGGGTAGAGCGTAGAAGGACGGGAAAGAAATGGAAAATGGAGAAATGAAAAAACATATTTCATGACACCTAATATAGTCGATTTAGTATGTAAAAGTGTACAAAATGAAAGAGTAGAGAGTGGAAGGACTAGAGGGTAGGGCGTAGAAGGACGGGAGGGTAGAGCGCAGAGGGACAGGATGGGAGAGGGTAGAGGTACGCCCTAGAAGGAAGAGAGGGTAGAGCGTAGAAGGAATGGAAAGAAATGGAAAATGGCGAATTGAAAAAGGATATTTCATGACACCTAATATAGTCGATTTAGTATGTAAAAGTGTACAAAATGAAAGAGTAGAGAGTGGAAGGACTAGAGGGTAGGGCGTGGAAGGACAGGAGGGTAGAGCGCAGAGGGACAGGAGGGGAGAGGGTAGAGGTACGCCCCTAGTAGGAGGGGAGAGGGTAGAGGTACGCCCTAGAAGGAAGAGAGGGTAGTGCGTAGAAGGACGGGAAAGAAATGGAAAATGGAGAATGAAAAAGCACACCTAATATAGTCGACTTTGTATGTATTAGTATACAAAATGAAAGAGTAGAGTGTAGAAGGATTCGAGGATAGGGCGTAGAAGGGCAGGACGGTAGAGTGTAGAAGGACGGGAAATACTTTCGAAATGGAGATATTAAAAAGTATATTTAATGAAACATGTAGTAAACTTAGGATATGTGATTATTCCTATATAAGGATAGATTGTGTAGATTAGGTAGGGCGTAGAAGGACAGTTCTAAGGGTAGAGAGCAGAGCCCCCCCCCCCCCCCCACCCTCCCTCTCTCTCTCTCTCTCTCTCTCTCTCTCTCTCTCTCGAAAATATTTATCTTTGAACTTTTCATTTCGAACCACAATCATATCCCTCTCTCCTTTCCCTTCCTTCTCTTGAAATGGGAGAAAGAAAATGAGGAAGAAAGTTATACGTGAGACTTTAATAACCCTTCTCACCCCCACGCCCCCCCCCCCCCCCTCCTCCCCCCTCCTCAAAGAAAAAATGCACGAGCACAGTGCATGTATCCTGTGAAAACGCGCGCGCACGGACGTACGGAAGATATTTATATCACTATTCATGAGAACGTTGATTGTGATTGGATGGTCCTGTCCACGTGACACCTCATGTTTATGCATGTCTGCGCTGTTAAATATTCATGTACCTCTGCCCTCTCCCATTTAGCCGACCCC
>OZ022587.1:4500680-4505680 GCA_963669155.1 Arbacia lixula | reverse complement strand
CTAAACATTGGTGCAGACATAAGGGCTGGTATGAACAGCCTCAGTTTGTGAAAAACGTTTCAGATATTAATTATTCTAAATGATATTCCTAGACAAGCTTAAGATGATACCATTTACAGTCATTCAAAGATCATGAAGATAGTGTTTCGTAATAGAACTAGTTTTGTTTCCTACACATACATGAGCATTGAAAGATTTGTTTTGCTTCGATATCGACAGTTGGATCCACCCTCACCACGACGTTGTCGACCAATGACCCACTGATTGCTGGTATAGAGTACACAGCTGTGTGTGACGTTGTTGGAAGCAGACCACAGCTTGACATAACATGGACCCTCAATGACATCGTCCTGGGTGTGACTCCTGTTGTTACCAATCCTGCTAACGCATACTCAGACCTGTCTGACACCAGAAGTGAAGTCACATTGACAGCAACCCCTGCAATTAACGGTCAGGATCTGAAATGCACCACCAGTGGACATTTGATTACGAGTCTCAACAGAGAAGAAACTACACAGCTCAATGTTCAATGTAAGGATTGTCTCCCCAAACTGTTTCATTAGTGAATGGTACATGTACAGTATGTGTGAGATGGCAGGCAGCCAAACATTACACAGGGGCTCAGGGAGACGTAGCCCTCGTAATGAAAAACGAAACTTGAAGATCATAAAAAGCATGATTTAGTTTTCTCTGTTTGCACATTATAGCTTATTTCAGTGTTTGTCTATAACCCCCACAAACTTTTTTTTTTCTATTTCCTCCCCGATAACAAGAAATATATACATGATATATGTCTCTTATAGTGGGAAATGAAAGGGAGGTAGGTGCATTTAAATGCTGGGCTCGTTACGATTGCCACAACTTGCCATGGGATAGTGTGCATGTTTAAACTGTATACATCTTTTGTTTAGTGTATATCATACATCATACTCGCCTCAAGTAGTTCAGTTGTTATCATGGCAGATACATTGAATTATTGAAGTAAATTGGTATAGTCTGCATGTCATGCTGCACTAAACAAAGTTTGAAGAAAAGGTATGGTGTTTTTAACGCTTCACTAGCATTTCCAATTTCATTTGGAAAATATTTCAATTCGACGTTTGTTTTATGTAATTCTTACAGATGCTCCCACGAGTGAGACAGCCACTATCGTTGTTGATGCTACCAAGGAGGGAGACACGCTGCGTGTAACCTGTCAAGTCTCAGCTGCTGTAGACGGTATAGACCCTGCTAATCCTGCCATCAACAATTACACCATCTACGCAGGATCGGAACAGATTCACGCTTCTACCACATACTCTGTTCTGGTGGATATCCCAGAACATGCTACTGACTACAAGTGCAGTGCTGGTAATGATCTGGGTACTATTCAGTCTGAAGCTGTCAACTACGACCCAGGACGTAAGCGAGTTTTCTCATTTCTATTCGTTCATATTTTTGTCTGTCTTTTCGAGTGGCTATTTTTGTATGATCGACATCTGTTGTCTTTCTAATGCGTACACTGTACTTTGCATTTAGAGTTTTTAAAGGTCTAGATATGCACATATTATGTGCACATGCATGTGTGTGTGTGTGTGTGGGTGTGTGTGTGTGTGGAGGGAGGGTGGGTGTGTATGTGTGCCTGTGTGTGTGTGTGTCTTCGTGTCTTCGTGTGTGTGTGTGAGTGTGTTTCAGATTGCTTGTACTTCAGTGCATTCAGATTGTTTGAGAGATTTGTCACTTGCTTCCTTTTGTCAGAGTAGGGCAGAATAGTGGTCTCCGGTCTCTAGTCGATATGTTCTATTGTCAGTTCTATTATTGGGAGGGAAGTTCTGATACAGTATCTTTTCCATTTGTTTGTATTTCAGACTTGCAGCAAAGTTTTAGTTTCATACATTTCAATTTCCTAATGTTAAGTAGTTTTGTTTCGTTCATATTTTCTCTTCTAATCGTGTTATCCACTAAGCGCAAAGCTAAGATATTTTAACGGTCAATGTTAAGATGCCACACAATTTGCTGTTACCACTGGGCCTATCTACAAATGATGTTTAACGACAAGAACACAGTCGGTATAATAAAGTTAAATGATCAGACTCGGCCTTCTCTGCTGTACCCACACAGTTGAGAAAGACGCATAATAAGGTATTGAACATCGTACATATTTTACGATATGGAAGCTACAAAACATTGATAGAATTACAACATCTATCTTCACTTAGCTAGGAAACAATATTCCTATACTTATTGGCTCAAAGTGTCAAAGGGCACCGTCAAACCATATTTTCTAGATGATATAATCTTTGCTTTGATCTTACTCTCCGTAGTAATTAGAGTGATTTATCAACCTATTCAAACAATAAACATAAAAAAAAATTGCGGAGCCTTGAAACTGCATCGTGCTTTGATATAATACTAATTACATTACAATAATGTAATGGTGTCTTTCTCTTGCAGCAAACAGCACAGCCACACCGTCTACCACTGACTCCGAAAATGCCACAGCGTCTGCAGCGCCCTCTCATAGCAGAACCACTCGACCATCAGCATCGGAGTCTGCTGCATCAATTTGACTTTTTTTTTGATCGGTATTTTTCCCTACTCTGACGAAAGGAAGCAAGTGACATATCACTCAATTCTGGGTTATTGGTACTTTAAGATTGTACCCAGCATTCCCTACAAACAGGCAAAACCTGGACAAGAAATATTCATCTTGCTGCGGGATATGCAATCTAACATGATGTGGTGTTGCACTGATGCCAATGCAAGTTACAGACACATTTACAAGAACAGTCTCTTTTGTTAGTTGCTTCTTTTTGTCACATTAGGGCAGTATTACATCATCCCATCCTGACGCTGACATCAAAGGAGAAAGGACTTCATGGTCTCTGAAAAAACTGTGCTGAATTGATAATGGGTTTAGTTGTCTTTACCACTACCACTCCTTACCTTTTAAAAGCATGGTAACGACTGATTTGTAAACTTAAGACCCATTAAAGTGGTTTGCCGCTTGTCATAATGACAATCAAAATAACAATTGAATTAGTTTACACGGCTTTTCCTATGGTAATAAGGGCTTGTGACATTCTTACATTTTGCTGAAAGGTAGTATATAAATAAATTTAATTTTTGTTTATTAAAATTTTTTGTTGACAATGGAATGATAGTTTGATTTTATGTATACCATATTAAATGATAAAGATGTAAAATTATATGATTTTTAAATGATTTAATCTTATTTAATTGTTTGATGATACGTCAACTTATTTCCAAATTATGAAACCAGTGATAAACAAATTTCTATGTATGTAAAGTTCATGGATGCAATCATTTTCAATTAAATTTAGCAAAGAAGGTTTTTCAAGTTGACATTAAAATGTTGGTAGCGCGTGTGCGGCGCAACGGGAAACCTCTCGGCGCACGAAACGGCCGCTTAACGGCAGCGGCAAACACTATAATGCGAACGCACCTTGTATCGGAAATATATGACATGTATCAATTAATGAAACCACAAATGAGACCTCAGCTACCAAATCAGGAGAAATAAAGACTGAATATACTTTATTAATCTGGTTCTGAAATATACCATGTATCTCCACTGATTGTGGTGCAACTTATTTAAATATCAATCTTGTATTATTATTTGAGTGTAATTAGAAATTTTCATGTAGATTGCATATGGGTTAGGTTTGTATAGCCCTTGTAGGAAATTGTCAAATGCTTTTGGTGACACTGGCAAATAATGGAAAATATGTTTATTGTTATTGATGTTTTTCTGCCTCCTCCTGCTCCCCTTCTTCGTTTTCTTTCTTCTTCTTCTTCTTCTTCTTCTTCTTCTTCTTCTTCTTCTTCTTCTTCTTCTTCTTCTCCTTCTTCTTCTTCTTTCCTTTCTTCTTCTTCTTCTTCTTCTTCTTCTTCTTCTTCTTCTTCTTGTTTTTTTCTTCTTCTCCTCCTTTCACCATCCACAATTCCCTTTTCACTTCTTGGTCATATTTCAATCTAAGGTTTTTTTTTTATAGTTTAGTTTTGACAAAGACATTTGCTGAAATCGTGCACGTTGATATCGTTATTTCGTTTTACATATAATACCATTACCAGTATTACAGTAATGATAATAATACGCAGTTCCATAAAGCACTTAATATGAAATTTCCGATCTCTAAATGCCTCACAATATCATTGTACATTGTTAAATATCTACATTGTTAAAATGTATGTATCCATAATTATGAAACAAATTGTGTATATTTTATTATCATAGTGACCTCTTGAATAAACATATTAGTAAATATTTGCGATACTATCTTGTCGTCAATCGTAATATCCAATATATACTTGTTTTTTAATTGTATTTTAACAAATGTGGAAATAAATCCAATTATATGCAGTGTGAAACATGTATTACTGTATCCCTTTTCAAACGTGCAAAATGTAACGCAAAGTTGCAGTTATCTAATATTACACCATCAAATCTTATCACAAAGATGTAACACAATGTTCCTGATTTTTATTTGAACTCGTGAGATCTTCCTTAATTTCTTAGATATTACATTTTAAACATTTTTGTGACATATTTGCATTAAAAACAGACCTGATAAACAGCAAAGTACTGAAAGGGTAATTTTGTTGAAAATCATGTAACCATGGCAATAACGCACAGTCCACCCATTTTTTTGACGTCACAATATGGACCAGCAATTCTACGTCAAACACAAGGTCAAACTACGGTAGCGGAAAGGACACAATACAAACATAACCTTGACCATGGACTATAAACGTAAATATTTACTAGTGCATTTCTGATTCTGAGGATATAATGACCGTCTATCTGTGAACTATTTTCATCCCACACAAAGAAAAATGCTGCACCGTCATGTTTGTTTGGGCGAAGATTATTCATGTTAAGATGCATTAAAAGTTGTGTGTGTGTGTGTGTATGTGTGTGTGTTTGTGTGTGTGTGTGTGTGTGTGTGTGTGTGTGTGTGTGGGAGAAGAAGATTGAGAGCTGTAAGAAGAGAAATAAA
>OZ022587.1:4405680-4495680 GCA_963669155.1 Arbacia lixula | reverse complement strand
TGTATACATCTTGTGTTTAGTGTATAGCATATATCATACTCGCCTCAAGTAGTTCAGTTGTTATCATGGCAGATACATTGAATTATTGAAGTAAATTGGTATAGTCTGCATGTCATGCTGTACTATACAAAGTTTCGAAAAAAAGGGTATTCTATTCTATTCTATTCTATTCTATTTAGCCTATTTCTCTCCACTGCTGAAGGAAGGCATCCTCATCATTTTTCCATCTTGATCTATCTTGTGCCGTTCGTTTCCATGTCACACTACCATATTCTCTAATATCGTCAATCCACCTCCTACTTTGTCTGCCTCTTCTTCTGGTGTTAGCTCTAGGAGTCCAGATGGTTAATTTATATGTCCATCTGTCATCTTTCCTCCTGGCCAGATGACCAGCCCACCTCCATTTCTTTGATTTAATTTCCTGTACTATGTCCCGTACTTTAGTTTTCTTTCTCAAATCCTGGTTTCTAACTTTGTCCCTCTTTGTAACACCAATCATAATTCTTTCCATAGCCCTTTCGGTTACTCTAAGTTTTCTCTCCAGTCTCTTAGTTGTGGTCCATGTTTCTGCTCCATAAGAGAGCACAGGTATGATACATTGGTTGAAAATCTGTTTCTTGAGAGAAAGAGGGAGCTTCTCATCACGAAGGATAAAGTTGAGCTTGCCAAATTTTGCCCAAGCCAACTGGATCCTTCTATTCACTTCCCCTGCTGTTTCGTTTTCTATGGAGATCTTTTTGCCCAAGTATATGTAGTTGTCTACCTTTTCTACGGTCCTCCCCCTAACTGTGATTTTGTGTTCTTTGAATCTACTGCTCATCATTACCTTTGTCTTTGTGATATTCATTTTCAGTCCAGCTTTTCTACTTTCTTCACTTAGTTCTCGGACCAAAAAAGGGTATATGGTGCTGTTAAGCATACATTTCATTTGGAAAATATTTCAATTCGACGTTTATTTTATGTAATTCTTACAGATGCTCCCACGAGTGAGACAGCCACTATCGTTGTTGATGCTACCAAGGAGGGAGATGCGCTGAGTGTAACCTGTCAAGTCTCAGCTGTTAATAACGGTATGGAACCTGCTAATCCTGCCATCAACATGTACACCTTCTACGTAGGATCGGAACAGATTCAGTCTTTTACCACTCTTTTACTGGTGGCTATCCCAGAATACGCTACAGACTACAGGTGCACTGCTGGCAATGATCTGGGCACTATTGAGTCTGAAACTGTGAACTTCGATCCAGGACGTAAGTGCCTTTTCTAATTTCTATTCGTTCATATTTTTGTCTGTCTTTTCGAGTGGCCCTTTCTGTATGATTGACATCTGTTGTCTTTCTAATGCGTACACTGTACTTTGCATTTAGATTTATTTGTTTCATGATCTTCAATGAGTGTTACCTGTGAAAAGAATAATGTCACTAAACATGACAACATTTGACCATGAAAGAAATTATATTACCGGTAAAAGTATCCGTTTCATATAACATGTAATACCCCAAAATGAGAAATGTCAATACAATGTCCAAGTTCAAAATTATATAAAAAATACTTATTGAACATCTTCAACGGTAGATTAGAGAAAGGTATACAATTGAGATTATTTTTTCTCAGTACATATTCAAAGTAAAGAAAGAGGAAGCAATCTTTGTACGCATGAAGAAAGACGTATTGCATATAGGGACATTTGTCCTACATTCGTTGTTATATGTGGAAATACATAATTAGGTAACCAATCATCTATGTAAAGCAAATTTAGATTTTACTCATTTCAACAAATTATATACCCTGTATGTAAACAACCACTGTCCTGATAGTGTTTGTCCTCCACGTGACATCTGTTCATTAGGATTGTAACCCCCCCCCCCCCCCCCACACACACACACACATTTTTTCATCGAATTCACAATTTAGTTACATCTTTCAAAATCGATATGACAAAACGCAATGGAAATAATATCTAAATAAACAAACCTACACGTAAAAGCACGAGATAGCAGAAGCACAAATGCTGGCTTGCTCACAAGCTGGACACGTCTCCCGACAACACTGTACCGTGATTTGCGGTTACTTTACTTGACCGAATCCTTCCAGCAGTATTCACTTACCACACGATATAGCAATTTATCAGAGATATTTGATGCAAAACGGCATTTTTGTGAAGCACTTATCTAATTGTTGTAGTTGAGGCTTAAAATCAATAGATAAGAACTGCTGAAAGTCACATCAGTCTACATGTATGTGCCGGTTATCATGAACTACCTTGTTTCACACCCATTGTAATATTCTATTTTGTTTCATCATCCAAAGTTGATTCCACTCTCACCATGACGTTTTCTACTGACCCACTGCTTGCTGGTATCGAGTTCACAGCCACGTGTGACGTCATTGGCAGCAGACCGCAGCTAGACATTTCATGGACCTTTAACGACATCCCACTGGGCGTGACTCCTGTTGTTACTAATCCTGCGAACGCCGACCCAGACCTGTCTGACACAAGAAGTGCAGTCACATTGACAGCAACCCCTACAATGAACGGTCAGGATCTGAAATGCACCACTAGTGGACATGTGGTTACGAGCCTCAACAGAGAAGAAACTACACAGCTCAATGTTCAATGTAAGGATTGTCTCCCCAAACTGTTTCATTGATGAATGGTACATGTACAGTATGTATGAGATGGCAAGCAGTCAAACATCACACAGGGGCTCAGGGAGACGTAGCCCTCGTAATGAAAAACGAAACTTGAAGATCACAAAAAGCATGATTTAGTTTTCTATGTTTGCACATCATAGCTTATTACAGTGTTTGTTCATCAGTTCATAACCTCCACAAACTCTTCTATTTTCTACCCGACGACAAGGAATATATATGACTCTTATAATGGGAAATGAAAGGGAGGTAGGTGCATGTAAATGCTAGGCTTGTTACGATTGCCATAACTGTACGACAGAGTGCATGTTTAAACTGTATACATCTTTTGTTTAGTGTATATCATACATCATACTCGCCTCAAGTAGTTCAGTTGTTATCATGGCAGATACATTGAATTATTGAAGTAAATTGGTATAGTATGCATGTCATGCTGTAGTAAACAAAGTTTGGAGAAAAGGTATGGTGCTGTTAAGCATACATTTCATTTGGAAAATATTTCAATTCGACGTTTGTTTTATGTAATTCTTACAGATGCTCCCACGATTGATACAGCCACTATCGATATTGAATTTTCCGAGGAGGGAGATGCGCTGAGTGTAACCTGTCAAGTCTCAGCTGCTGTAGACGGTATAGACCCTGCTAATCCTGCCATCAACAGTTACACCATCTACGCAGGATCGGAACAGATTCACTCTTCTACCACAGACAACTCTGTTCTGATGGATATCCCAGAATACGCTACAGACTACAGGTGCATTGCTGGCAATGATCTGGGTACTATTGAGTCTGAAGCTGTGAACTACGATCCAGGACGTAAGTGCCTTTTCTAATTTTATAATAATATATATTTATATATATATTTTTGTCTGTCTTTTCCCGTCGCTATTTTTGTATGATTGACATTTGTTCTATTTCTAATGCGTACACTATACTTTGCATTTAGAGTTGTATAAGTTCTAGATATGCACATATTATGTGCACATGCTTGCCTGTGAGCACATGCATCATGTGTGTGTGTGTGTGTGTGTGTGTGTGTGTGTGTGTGTGGTGTGTCTGTGTGTGTGTCTGTGTGTATGTGTGTCTGTCTGCGTGTGTTCGTGTGTGTGTGTGTGTGTGTGTGTGTGAGTGTGTTTGTCTTCTCGTATTTCAGACTTGCAGCAAAGTTTTAGTTTCATACATTTCCATTTCCTAATGTTAAGTAGTTTTGTTTCGTTCATGTGTTCTCTTCTAATCGTGTTATCCACTAAGTGCAAAGCTAAGATATTTTATGTTATATTTTATTTGCTGTCACCACTGGGCCTAGATATTTAAAAATGATGTTTAACGACAAGAATGCAGTCAGAATAATAAAGTTAAAGTATCAGACTCGGACTTCTCTGCTGTACCCACACAGTTAATAAAGACACATATTAAGGCATTGAACATCTTGCATATTTTGCGATATCCATATATTCAGGTACTAAACGTTTTACCATGGACCATGGACATGGACCCTACCACCTTTGGTGCGTTCAGATTGCTTGCCCTTGGCTGCATTCAGATTGCTTGCCCTTTGGTGCATTCAGATCACTTGCCATTTGGTGTGTTCATATTGCTTGCCCTTGGCTGTATTCAGATTGCTTGCCCTTTGGTGCATCCAGATCACTTGCCATTTGGTGCGTTCAGATTGCTTGACCTTGGCTGTATTCAGATTGCTTGCCCTTTGGTGCATTCAGATCACTTGCCATTTGGTGTGTTCAGATTGCTTGACCTTTGCTGTATTCAGATTGCTTGCCCTTTGGTGCGTTCCGATCACTTACCCTTTGGTGCGTTCAGACTGCTTGACCTTTGCTGTATTCAGATTGCTTGCCCTTTGGTGCGTTCGGTTTGCTTGCCATTTGGTGCTTTCAGATCACTTGCCCTTTGGTGAGTTCAGATTGCTTGACCTTGGCTGTATTCAGATTGCTTGCCCTTTGGTGCGTTAAGATTGCTTGACCTTGGCTGT
This sequence comes from Arbacia lixula, assembly GCA_963669155.1. Lineage (NCBI taxonomy): Eukaryota > Metazoa > Echinodermata > Echinoidea > Arbacioida > Arbaciidae > Arbacia > Arbacia lixula. The sequence continues at coordinate 4,491,041 of OZ022587.1, read as the reverse complement.
ATTCAGATTGCTTGACCTTTGGTGCGTTCAGATTGCTTGCCCTTTGCTGAGTTCAGATTACTTGCCCTTTGGTGCTTTCAGATCACTTGCCATTTGGTGCGTTCAGATTGCTTGACCTTGGCTGTATTCAGATTGCTTGCCATTTGGTGCATTCAGATCACTTGCCATTTGGTGCGTTCAGATTGCTTGCCCTTGGCTGTATTCAGATTGCTTGCCCTTTGGTGCATTCAGATCACTTGCCATTTGGTGTGTTCAGATTGCTTGACCTTGGCTGTATTCAAATTGCTTGCCCTTTGGTGCTTTCAGATCACTTGCCATTTGGTGCGTTCAGATTGCTTGACCTTGGCTGTATTCAGATTGCTTGCCATTTGGTGCATTCAGATCACTTGCCATTTGGTGTGTTCAGATTGCTTGCCCTTGGCTGTATTCAGATTGCTTGCCCTTTGGTGCATTCAGATCACTTGCCATTTGGTGTGTTCAGATTGCTTGACCTTGGCTGTATTCAAATTGCTTGCCCTTTGGTGCATTCAGATCACTTGCCATTTGGTGCGTTCAGATTGCTTGCCCTTTGCTGAGTTCAGATTACTTGCCCTTTGGTGCTTTCAGATCACTTGCCCTTTGGTGCGTTCAAATCTGTTGACCTTGGCTGTATTCAGATTGCTTGCCCTTGGCTGTTTTCAGATTGCATGCCCTTTGGTGCTTTCAGATCACTTGCCCTTTGGTGCGTTCAAATCTGTTGACCTTGGCTGTATTCAGTTGCTTGCCCTTGGCTGTTTTCAGATTGCATGTCCTTTGGTGCGTTCAGATTGATTGTCCTTTGGGGCATTCAGATTGCTTGACCTTGGTGCGTTCAGATTGTTTGACCTTTGGGTCGTTCAGATTGCTTGACCTTCAGTGCATTCAGATTATTTGAGAGATTTGTCACTTGCTTCCTGTTGTCAGACTATGCGATATGTTTCGGACAACCCGCCAAAAAACATTCTTAAAATCTAGCGATCGCTATAATTTCGCTGTAAATTTGCCAGTTCTACTGTTGGGATGGACGTTCTGATACAGTATCTTTTCCATTTCCTTGGAGATTTTGACTAGCAAAAAGGACACCCTGTCTTGAAATACCTTGAATCTTAAATGTAAACAATGAACAAGCCATTTTATGTTAGATATATGTTTTATATTTTATAATCTAATCGATATTTGTATGAATTCAGTTAAACAAGTATCTAAAGGTACACCAGATGATGCTATGCCATGCAGTGGTCTGAGCCCTGGTGCTATAGCAGGCATGGTCGTCCTGGCGATTCTTTTTACTACCTCTGTTTGCATCGATATCGTACTATTCGTCCTGTGGAGAAGGGAACGTAATACACGAGGTTTGTCAGTTATCTTGCTTTTACATTTCCTCAACATTTCCTGTCATCCTCTTAATTGCGAATCACATTGAAAAATAAACTACAGATATCATCTGGTGTGGTCTGTCACCACCAACCCAAAAGGAACGCAATTATCATGAATATTCTCGACTTCCTTGACTCTATGCAGCATTGCCACTTTTACATGTTTGGCCCTTCTCTCTTATTAGTCACATTAGTACCAAGTGCTAGTTGACTGCTTATCATGCAAGGTATAAGAAAATGCAATAAAATTAGCAGATTGTGTCTACTAGCATAACCTGCATTCGAATAGCAACATGACACATTTGACTTAATATACCGAGAACAGTGTCCAAATTACACTTTCTGATTGTTCACGGCATTGTGTTCAAGAAATAATATGCTAAACTATGTTTACATTTTATCCCATTTTGTAGGACCACCTGGTAACAAAAGAGAGAAGATCGGGTAAGAACATGGAGTCATGTTTAGACCTCTAAAGAAACCTAATTCGGCAGAAATATAATTTGGCTAAAACTAGCACGATAAGTAAAACCAAATGCTTGACACGTCGACATTTTGACTAAATGCTTTATAACCGCGATAATATTCCAGTGATTTTGTATGCACTTTCATCATCTTTTATTTTTCGTATTTCAAAAGTGGACTCTACGTAGAGTTTGATTGTTTATTGCAAATGACTTCCTTAGTTCCTGGTTCAACGAGGTGCCATTCGGGTCCGTGTATTAGGATTACTTTGCACTGCTCTTCCTTCCTTGTAATGATTCCATTTTACTTGAACATGAAATCGTGTTCTATGTCAACACTTCATTGCAGAGGACGAGACACGGCGCAGGAGGGAAATGACACTCAAGCCTATGAGCTGATTCAAAGCGCAGGAAATGGTGAGAGTCTATTTATATCCCGCTGTCATAACTTTGTTTTTGCCCAGTAACCGTGGTAACCTCAGTAAGCAATATTGCGTTTCCAATAACAATGTCCATAGAGCAGGAGTTTGTTTGGTGCGCAAGGGGTTAGAATGAATTATGAATTCTGAATGGTTTAAAGCCTTCAAAATGGAACTTAAAGGCCTTCTAATCTAGACGCCACCATTGAAGGCTCATGTCAAAGTCTATTCCCATTCCGTCTACATTTCTCTAAGCCTATCTTCAGGTTTCTTCTTTTTGCTCACTCAAGTCCGGTCTCTCTCTACTCATCTTAACTTTCTACCTTTCTTCATTTTTCTTGTGTTGAGGTTGAAATATGTTGTGATGTTAGGTTTCACGTCACATATCACAAATGGGAAAATATCACGTCTTGAAATAAAATATTTTCCCAAGATTTATTTCACGGGAAACTTGAGAAGACTCTGTTACTATGGACGCAGTCAGGGGTGGGGCTAGGCAGGATGGGAGGGGTGTGTCTACATGGAGATAAAATAGCTTTCTATTAAACAAGGCCTGCTCACGTAGCATCTCCTTAACACACAGTAAGAAATGTATGGTATTTCTTTATAGTTTTCGAACAATGATAAACAAAGTGATAATGATAATAATATAAAAGGAACATCTACAAGTACCACATCATCAACATTATCATCGTTTAATCTTACACAGCGATCACATCTTTCGGGAGAGAACATTTTGTAGGTAGACGATATCGCACTTAACAAGGGAAATTCCTTACAATTTATGATATAATTAAAGACAGTATACACTGGTCTATGGCCGAAGAATATCTGCGATAAATTATGTTTTGTTTATTTTCACGAAATATACGGGGAATAGAAGATGAAAAATGTGTCACTTAGTGCTATGTTTTCGTGACATGACAACTTCGCTATGGGAATGATGGGTATCATTAAATTACAATCTTGATCTAGAGCTGTTATATCGCACTGAATTCACCTTGTTCAGCAGCAGCATACACGTCACTGAATCTGGCAAAGCAGAGCGAAGTCTCACCAGCTGCGGAAGATGTGTCGTTCTTCTCGCGACTCGGCTCCATCGGACGCGGGGACTTCGGGGCGATGTGGACGGGAGCACTCCGCTCAAACCAGAGGCAGCTGCCTGTGGCTATCAGAAGCGTGCCTGGTATGTATGTGACCTGATTCTGATCTGCTCGTAGATTTATTGGGACATTAGCAGTTTTAAATAACGTTTGAACTCGTATGTGGTTGTGCTCTGTCCTGTTTAGGTTTGTTTGTATATACCATTAAATCATTGTGAAAGAAGAAACTGCTTTAGCTTAAGATATCCGTTTTTTTTATTTCTTTGTTATAGATCACGTGACCAAGTCAACTAATATTGACCAATCATCGAAGATCCTGTCAAAGCTCCCGAATCATCCCCATGTTGTCACATGCATCGGTTACTGCGTAGGAAACGGTACTTATTCAACAATTATATTGGGAGTATTTACTTAGTTTACATTGTACATAATGTTTGAGAGATAAGGTCGAATGTGATATCATCTGAAACAATACTTTGATAAAAATAAGAACATATCCAAACGGACGCGCTAATCGATACCCATGGGGAAGGGCTTTAATTGCCTCTTGGCGGAAATACTGTACTAGTCGTACAAGTGGAGGTTGTGGTGGTGGTGGTGGTGGTGGTGGTGGTGCTGGTAATTTTGGTAAAGATGGTAGTGGTAGATGTGGTGGCGGAAGTGTGGTAGTTACAATGGTAGAAGTAGTGGTAATTCAGTTGGTGCTACCATGGTAGATGTGCTTGTTGTGTGGTAGTTGCAAGGTTGAAGGTAGCGGTGGTAGATATGATCTTGGTAAATATGTCGATGGTAGGGATATTGGGAGTGGCAGTGGTGAAAATGATTATCAAGCTAATGGGTAACAGTTTAAACGTCATTAACATTGTATATTATACATACACGTCATTAACAAAAAAAGTCATGGACATTTTGTTGATGGCACCTCGGCCTATGGTATATTGATGTCATGCGTGGTTTCTCTGTTACTTCGTATTACTTGCAGCCAGCCTCCTGTATGAGTTGATACCAGGGGGGTCTCTCCTCACCCATCTCCAGACCAGTGGGGGGCAATCCGCACCCACCTACAGCAACCTCAAACCTACAAGGGTGAACCTCGAAGAATCCAACTTGCTCAAGTTAGCCTGGCAGGTCGCGAAAGGCATGGACTTCTTGGTTTCTAGAAAGGTCAATAAGCCTACTTTCATTTTCGGGCCAGAGAAGACTATCTCACTTGTAATATTACTCATAGGCCTTTAATGAGACTTTATATATTATGTTGTTTTTTGCTCAATATGTGAATCGCTATCGCAACCTCTTTAAGTCTCTTTCTATATACGCATACACAAAACAAACCCCAGCAGTGAATATAACATTTATTTCCAATGAATACATTTCCTTTTTTTTATTATATATCTCCATTTATATGTGAGTATATGTTTTTAAAATTCCAATGGAATATACTGTAACATTTGCCTTACAATTTGAAGAACTATCTGTTTTGAGTTGACGAGGAATCTGTTGCATTTTAAGGAGAGAATGGACAACGAAGCAAGAATGCCTTGCCATAATATTTATACAACACTTGCCATCATTCATCCAGATTACATCCTCTCGTACCTAACAATTTATTCTTTGGCGATTTTTCTTCATATTTGTTATCTAATGATTTCACTCATTTCAGGTTTCATGTTTATGACATGTTATATTTTAATAATAAATTGATATCATTTGTTTAGATCATACACGGTACACTGTGTGCACATAACGTGCTGATGACTGAGAACAAGCAGTGCAAGATTTCGGATTATGGCGTGGCTTCTGTTTACGGCTTCAAAATTGTGAGCAGTAAAAACCTCTCTATTCTTAGTTGTGAAATAATCATTAACAAAGGAAGAACATCATATGCTGTGATGCATACTGTTTGTTTTATATGATACTATTTACATTTTTGTTTATTACTAGAATACAGTGTAGGGAAAATTGATAGGAAGCCGTACATGCATCAACTATTCTATACTTAGGTAAATTTTGGAGGCGAAAAAGGCGGAAGGGGGAGTCCCTATTTCTCTAGTCAAAGCATATGCTATGTTGCGGGAAGAAAGATGAGCATGTGCTTTCTGCGAGTGCAGACTACCACGCTAATACAAATTTAAACTTGATGGTATTAAAAATCATTTCCACATGATGAATACGGCTTCAAAGAGCAATAGAACATTATAAATGTTGTACGTTTTTGTACGAAGGTTCCATTTTGTCGGAGAGATACAGTTTGTCGCTTGATTGTATGAAATTCAAATTGCAATATGATCGACCGCAGAACTATATTTTGTTTCTTGTTATTCATTTCCAACAAGAAACCAACTCGATGGTCTTCCCCCGAAACTATGACGAACAGCGCATGCTCAGTTGAAAGCGACATCTGGTCGTATGGTATCGTTCTGTGGGAGATCGTGACATTGGGTAATATCTTTTTAATTATTTGTTACCAGAAATAGCTGCAGCAATAGCTGACTCTTGCTACGTAGCAATTTATTTACATTTTTTCTTCCCATATCCTCATCATTACTCATGATATTTTGGTGTGTAAGTTATACCCTTCCGTTTGTGTGTGTCTAAATGCCAGTGAATATTGACTGACATGTGTGAGAGATTGCACGTTACATGTCATGCCTTAATGTGTATGTAAATTGGAGTATAAGTGACCATGGGATATATGAAACCTTTAAATAGCAAGTTGACAGTATGTTTTTATTGCATCTCCGGACAGGCGCCAGACCGTATCCAAAGATGACCTTTGACATAGTTCAACGCGAGGTCACGCAGGGTTACAAGATGTCACGCCCGCAACACTGTGGCCAGGAATTGTGAGTCCAGAGCAGAATTAGAATCAGCAACATATCAAGATACCAAGTTTAACAATGATACATTTAGTTATACTTTGAATGCATTTACAACAATAGTGCATTTATCTAATATTGTAATATATTGATTTTTTTCTTCAGAGTAATACTTTTATTATTTAGGTGAGTTCAAAAGAAATAATTATCAATGAGCCAGAAAAAACGTTTTGAGATAACAAAAGGTCAATATTGTAAGGATTTAAAAAAATGTTCAAACTTATCAGAAATATTTCACGTGTTTTTTCAGTTGAATTACACACATGCCATCATTAATATATACTGATACGATAAATAGACCTACTTGGGATGATATCATTGATGTCCTTGCGATTTTTATTATATCTATATTCAAGGAGGGATATGTATTGAGTTCTTCCCATAAGGTATGTCTCTTATCAAAAATGACATCGCCACCATTCCCTCACAGGTACGCCATCATGAATGCATGCTGGGAGAAGGATCCCCAGAACCGATCGAGCTTCCAGCAAATCCTGAAGAAACTGGAACGCTTAATGGAGAAAGACCATGTGAGCTCCAAACAAATGGTTCCATTCACAATAGTTATGACAACACTTAGACATACAGTGTATACTGCTTATACCTTAAAAATGATGTCACGTGATTTGAATATTCTACTGAGGAAAACAACATAAGAATACCTTAACATTCCGATCAGTCTCTTTCTATATGTATACTTGTATGTGCCAGTGTTTGTGCACGCATCATGCTCGTCTCATTTCTGAAGAAAGCATAAATCTGACTGTATAATCACAGTGTCATGAGTCATTCATGATACTTTTCGCAGAAAAGGCTTTGTGGATTGACATGTGTGATGCACAGTTGACATTATGGTGTTTAATGATTTGTTGCACACAATAATTTAGGTCTAAATCTTTGAGCATGGAAAAACCATTTGAATATTTACAAAAAAAAAGAAATGTATTTATACCTCCTCCCATAAAAATTGACTTTCTTTGACGTCATCACTGTTTGTAGCCTAGGTTCCAGGATGTGAGGTGAATGGAAACAATCAGGTCTGTTAATAACTATGTCTGGTAACACAGACTACACCCTAATGACGTCATAGCTCCTCTGGCTTCTTCCCCTCTGAAAGGAGGAGTGAGAATGGGATGAGGGCATAGTTTGTGTAACCAAACATAGTTGTCAACATACTGAGTTGTGCCCATGCACCTCACAGCCTTGCACCTAGGCTACACTGTTTGATGTGTAATCGTGGATTAAGTTGATGTATTACGTAATATCCCGGAGTGATAATTAATGTGTTTACCCTAGATTCTTGTCTCTCCTTCTCGCAGGTGTACCTGGAGCTCGACAAGCTAGATGGTGGACTCTATGAAACTGCAAGCTAACTCAACCTCTGTCTTAAGAAAATGATGTGCTCTACGGAGATAAAAATGGTTTTTATTCAGAATCTACAAACTCATGTAATTACGAAATGGGTGATGTTTGTTCTTTTGACTGTTAATCAACCCAAAATATAGAGTTTGTTAGTCCGGAATTGAAATAGCGTTCGTTTGTCCGATATGGAAAGAGGGTTCGTTTATACACTGAAAATGGTATAACTAATTAAATCATGTTCTACCAGATTCTCTACTTCCCTACAGGAATGGTATATATTACCAGGACACCCCCCTCTACCCCTACCCCCCCAAACACACACACAAACACACACACACACACACACACACACACACACACACACACACACACACACACACACACAACTCAATGGTGCATACAGATTTCACGAGCCTAATCTACGATGTTCGGATCAGCTAACATTTTTCATTTTAAAATGAACACACATTTCATTTTCAGACCAATGGATCTCAACCCATTTTTGCATCGTACGAATAACGAACCCGAGGAATAGTGAAACTGCAATCTCTAGGCCCTACATAAATTCAAGAAAATAAAACAAAATACTATATACAAGTATATTTAATGGTCGTATTATATGTACTGACTTGCTTTATCTGTTCCATGTATGTACATTAAATGATTGTGCTTCTTTGACCTTTGATGAACGTCAATTAATGGCTACATCATTTATGTCATTGGAGTTTTTTGGTTACGAATGAATTCTCCAGTTCAGTCAAGTATGCACATGGGTAATTGAAAAGAAGTGCACCACCCATCGTCAATCAGTGAAAGTGTTTTAGACGTAGGCTTATCCTTAACTATCATATATCACGCACGTTGTATATACCTCACGCCCTGTCAATTGGGATACGGCTGGCAAGTCATGTCTGGCCTGAACTATTGGCTGTATATTGAGAGATCATGTCACAATGATAAAAATGGATGGATAAATACACGGAGGTAGTCTTGTTAGATTAGAGATCAAATGTCATTGATTTTTGCCACAACTGTATGGCATTCAATATTGCGAGGAAAACACATATTCACAATAACCAGCATTATTTGATAATTATATCATGGATATGGAGTCAATATCGTCGGGAGGCCAGAAATCAAAGGTTAATAAACATTATCACGAATTTGTCTCAATGACAATAAACTAGAAATCCTGTACAAATTGTCATCAGTGGGCGGTACAATCAATAGTGATGCAAAGTACACCAATTTTGTGTTATCCCCACCAGGGCCCCGTTGCATAAGACTTACTTTTAATGGTAACTGTGACATCAATTGTAACTGCCATGGCAACATCCCTCGACAGCCAATCAAAGTCAGGGTTTCCATAGAAGTTGCCGTTGGTTGCAAGTTACCATCAATGGTAAGATTTATGCAGCAGGGCCCAGGAGACAAACTGACCATCAACGCAGTGGATGTCGATGATGAGGGCCAATACAAATGCACTATACTAGGGCCCCGTTGCATAAAACTGATATACCATAAATGGTAACTTCCATGATGACACTGCTCGACAGCCAATCAAATTCAAGTTGCTATTGATAGCAAAGTTGCTATTAATGGTCCGTTTTATGCAACAGGACCCAGGAGTCAGTAGGTTAGAGTATACATTGACTGTGGAGGGTGAGTACTCGCACAGCGATTATTATCTGGTCATTAGTACATGCCATGCATTTCAAGATTACTCATTGAAGAAACAATGATACTGTGAGTTACATAAACATTATTTGCCATTGTTATATGTTTTGATACTCCACTACATTTTAAAGATATGTTAATATCATTTTGTTTCATAGTACATTGTACGTGTAGAGAGTGTGAAACAGATCCAAGGATTTCCCCCACTTTATTTAACCAACTAACACAGGGAGGGCTGGGCGCGTTTCTTTTTCCTCGTAACCCTTTACGAGTCGGAATTGCCAATAGTATCACTTGAGCAAAGACTATTAGTGTACCAGGTGGTTTTTTTTTCGCATGCGCGTGGACTAGCAACTATGTGTGTGTTCCATCCATAGAGTCACATACGTTTCACTCATCGGCATCACGCATTGTTTGGCATTATGTATACATTTAGTACAGTGGCATATGACATGGTCGTCTGCTAATACAGAATCAGATTCGAAGTAGACAACTGAAATCAAAATATTGTTTATTGGGCCTTAGTTTATTGATATACCTTTGCAAGATATGATAGAGTCGTCACGTTTGCACCCTAAACAATGCAATTCTTGGGAGGTTCTGGTACTTTATACTTTATGGGACAGCGATGTTCCACCTTTTGATTTATCATGGTTTCTTCGATGAATTAATAGCGTAAATTAAGGTAGGGTTAGTATCCGGACTATAGTCGGGTTATGGTAGGAATTGGTGAGGTTGATATGTAAATTTAGAACAACTTTGTGGCCCGAACATCACAAAACTAACCATTTCATGGCACACCACAACTCTTAGCTACAACACAGGTTTCAATGTTGTTGTTTTTTTTTTCAATATGCGCACACATACTCAATAGTGCGCGTGTCCGATGAAGCATTAATTCCCCCGAGATTCAAGCGTCAGATGTTATAGGGACTGGGAGTGTTTCACCAAGCTGTTCTTAAGTTACGAACCTATTTTACGAACGACTGGTTATCCCTTCTAGCGCTAAATCAGATTCTCAATGAACAAAGTGTGGTATCGCATTTAGCACAAGAAGGGATCACCAGTCGTTCGTAACTTACGAACAGCTTGGTGAAACACTCCCCTGGTGTCAGCAGACCACGCGCATGCGTACACATCATCTCCTAGCCCCTACAATGTGAACGCACCTTGTATCGAAAAAATATGACATGTATAAATTAGGAAACCACAAATGAGACCTCAGCTTCCAAATCAGGAGAAATAAACACTGAAATTACTTTACCCTTTCACCTTACTTTATTCCATGTATCTCCACTGATGGTGGTGCAAGTTATTAAAATATAAGTCTTGTATTATTCTTCGAGTTTTTTCTGCCTGCTCCTGCTCCTACTCCTCCTCCTCCTCCTCCTCCTCCTCCTCCTCCTCCTCCTCCTCCTCTTCTTCTTCTTCTTCTTCTTCTTCTTCTTCTTCTTCTTCTTCTTCTTCTTCTTCTTCTTCTTCTTCTTCTTCTTTTTCTTCTCCTTCTTCTTCTTCTTCTTCTTCTCCTTCTTCTTCTTCTTCTTCTTCTTCTTCTTCTTGCTATTTTGCTTCTTCTCCTCCTTTCTCCATCAACAATTCCCTTTTCAACACTTGGTCTTGTTCATATTTCAATCTAAATATTATTACTTATGTATTGTTTAATTTTATAAAGGAACCATAATAAGGAATTTAATGAACTGTATATTTGTTTTCTAAAGCACAAAACTGCAGAGCGACAAACAAATAACTGGATTTTGTATTGTGTCTATATTGACTTGTTTTTATAAAGTATTTATCATTGAATGTGGAAATAAATTCAATTAAATGCAGTATGAAACACGGATTACTGTATTCCTTTTCAAGCGTGCAAAATGAAACCCGAAATTGTACTAATCTAATATTACACAATCATATCTTATCCCAAAGATATAACACAATGTCCCTGATTTTGATTTGAAATCATATTTTCCTTCAGATATTGAATATTACATTTTGAACATTTTTAGCATTAAGCTCACGCATTTCTTACATATTCTGACAACATTTTAATATAATTACGAAGCATGAAAGAGCATTGAATCTTACCTTGGAAAACAATACGCAATGATTCATTGGCGTGCAAAGGAAGGCGAATATAGCTGACAGCTTGCGCTTGTGACATATTTCCATAAAACAACACACCTGATAAACAGCATAGGAGTGAAAGGGTATGTTTGTTGGACATGTAACCATGGCAATAATGCACAGTCAACCCACCTTCCTTTTATTGAATGACGTGAACACATGATGCATTGACGTCACAATATGGACCAACAATACGTCATACTTCATACTCAAGGTCAAACTACGGTAGCGGAAAGGCCGCAATACAAACACAACCTTGACGATGGACTATGAACGTAAATATTTACTAGTGCATTTCTGATTCTGAGGATGTAATGACACTCTATCCTATGAACTGCTTGATCCGACACAAAATAAAAATGCTGCACTGTTCTTGTTTTTGTTTTTGTTTTGTGTTTGTTTTTGTTTTTGTTTTTGTTTTTGTTTTTGTTTTGTTTTTGTTTGTTTGTTGTTGTTTTTTTTTTTTTTGGGGGGGGGGTAAAACTTTAGATGTTAAATGATTTAGCAGTGAATGACAAATTAATTACACAAATACACTTTACTCGGTAACAATTCGATATTCCGAAGGTTCGTTATTCCGAAGGTTCGTAATTCCGAAACACGCAGATTGCCTTTACCTCGATGCTCGTTATTTCGAAAACGAAAAAGGGTTCGTTAATCCGAGCATTTGTGGCGTTATTCCGAAGGTTCGTTGTTCTGAAGGTTCTTTAATCCGAAAATATAATAGGGTTCGTTATTCCGAAGGTTCGTTAATCCGAAAATAAAATAGGGTTCGTCATTCGGAAGGTTCGTTGAACCGAAAAAAAAACGAAATAAGGTTCGTTAGTCCGAAACTTAAATAAATTGTGGCGAAACCGGAAAAACCGGGCGTTTCGGACTGATGAATCTTTTTACGTTTTCGAACTAACGAACCTTCGGAATAACGAACCTTCTTTCGTTTCTGGACTAACGAACCTTCGGAATAACGAATGTATAACACGTTAATAAAACTGAAACCAAACAGACAAATTAGTTTTGATATATGACAATGTTGAAGGGACGGTCAAGAGAGGAATGACCTATCCATTGCAATGGTTAGATAAAGCCAATTGCATGTATGCAAAACAGCAACAAATTGTTAAATAAGACAAATTGCGTATTCAAAAACATAAACAACAATAACACAATAGGATGAGAACTTTTATCGCAAATATTTTCGAAATAGAAGTTGAAATACAATTAGATAACTGCTAAGAATGATGCGTTTGTGTCGCGCTTCAGAATATTGTCAAAAGTGAATGTCTGGGAAGTCGTCGACCCCTTTTTTCAGCTTCATAATTCTTTTGTGTTCCTACACATTTAATATGCTAGTATTGAAGAATGTTTACCAATGTAGTGATTCATTGCATTCACTATCTCGCTCAAACAGTCGAGAAATCCGCATAATCAAAGGAAAAGTCCAGTCTGAACCCAAATTGATTTGGATTATAGCAAAACATTTAAAGCAACATATCAGGGAGACGAAAATCCGTCAAATTATAATAAAGTTATGATTTTTCTTGTAAGTTTTAATTTCGACGTCACGTGCGAGCTGCTGTCCAATATGTTGTGTCCTGTATGATCCATTTTTTCTTGTTTCCGATGAATACACTCGTTTTTCATTGAGGTGTGTGTGTGTGTTTGTGTGTGTGTGTGTGTGTGTGTGTGTGTGTGTGTGTGTGTGTGTGTGTGTGTGTGTGTGTGTGTGTGTGTGTGTGTAGAAACATGTGTCTAATGATACATCAAATGCACAGGTGTAAATCCATTTGAGTAAATGGACATTCTAAAAAAATGTAAGTACACAACTTATTTCAGAGTAACTCCTACAAATCAACAATTTTACAAGTAATATCTTGTTGATTCTAGACGGATTTTTGGCAAACCCTAAATAATTTGTTTCTTTCATGTTTTCACTTTTGTTAAAACCAACCTAACTTCAGGGTGGATTTTCTCTTTAATGTGATTGTCTCTTAAGTTAATGACCCTGTCTTTACGGTTTTGTTCTGCTCATACCTGTGCCCGCAAAGGTATGTCATACAAGGTTCTGATGTTTGTTCCCATAACACATCACAGTCAATTATTTCCGTAAAAGCATCACAATGCAAGGTCGCAAGAGAAACACAAAAAACGTAGTAATTTTTTGTAAGTTGACTCGTCTTTTTCGAAATATGTCATGCTAACGCGAAAGGAAATCAAAGAGAAAAAGAGAGAGTGGTGGAGCGAATAAAAGAGAGAGAGGGAGAGAGAGAGGGGGAAAACGGATGAGGAGAGAAAAGAAATTGAGGGACGTAGAACTAGAGATAGAGTGTGTGTGTAGGCGTATATGTGTAAACAACATGATTCTCAGCATACTATAAATAATGATATATATAAACAAATCCTGTTGTTTTTAGGTCTTGGTTTTTTTTCTTCTTGTTTGGTTATTGTAATCCAATTACGTGTAGCCTAAACAAGTCATTCTCTTTTCGTAAACGGTTTTCTCATATGAAATCGCGCGTTTATGTATTATTTGAATGTAACTTACTCAATACTATTAACAAACAAAAAAGTGTTTGTGTGTGTATGCGTATGTGAAAGACATATATAGAAGAGGCAGATTGACAGCTAAAACGGAGAAAAAACAGCAAGAAAATTAGGTCGAAGCAGAAACACAGAGACACGTAATTGTGTGTGATAGAATGGTAAGAATGTAGGACATGGAGAGAGAGAGGGAGACAGAGAGAGACAGAGAGAGAGAGAGAGAGAGAGGAGAGAGAGAGACAGAGAGAAAGAGATGGGGTAGATAGGAAGAGAGAGGGGGTAGAGAGAGTGGAGAGAAAGAAGGAAAGCGGGAAATATATAGGAAGATAGAAGGAGGGAGAGAAAAGGGGAGAAGGAGAGAGGGAAACAGCTAGGAAGAGAGAGAGAACGAGAGAGATAAAGAGCGAGAGAAGGAGAGAGATAGAGAATGGGAGAGAGAGAGAGAGAGAGAGAGAGAGAGAGTGGGAAAGAGAGAGAGAAGGAGAAAGATAGAAAGAGAGAGATACAGAGCGAGAGAAGGAGAGAGATAGAGAAGGAGAGCGGGAGAGTGGGAGAGAAAGAGAGGAGAGAGATAGAAAGAGAAAGAAAGAGAAAGAGAAAATGAATACACATATATGCCTGATGCAAGTATACATATAGAAACAAAGCAACAAGGATGAAATATACGGAAATGATACATACCTTACGTGAGGTCAATAAGGACATTTATAAATCACCGATCATTACTCATGAAGATATGATTTTTACGTTGTCATTTAACATTTATCCTCGATATTAATAAACGCTAATTGATCAATTACAAAAAAATAGGTATACAAAGGGATAAACAGTGAGAAATAAAGATAAATTGTTTGTAAACAAATCATGGGTATTTAAAATTCCACAATGCCCATTATTAATTCATAATATGAAATTAAACGTGTTTTTATTTTAATTTCCCCACGATTTTAATAATGTTTCATTACTCCTTTGAGTGAGTAAGTCGAAATGGAAAGTTATTTTTTTTTGTTATTAATGTCTAAGATCATTGATGTGAAGTATTACTCCATAATTGTTTAATGATTATTATCGTTGTGTTGTAAATTTGTACATGAGGTATGAATCAAAATCACCTGAAAAATCAATTCCTAATGAATGGAGAGTTACACAGATTTGTGGATTAACAAGGGGGGGGGGGGGTAAATCTGCAAGCATGTATGTAAATAAATATATATAGATGGAAATATATTTATTTATATATACTTCAAGAATACTATACTCGTAAATACAGTGCAGATGCCCTTGATGGTTAGTAACTACATAGCAAATTACGTAGCTATATACATAGTGATGTTTACATATGAAATTATTTCTAAAGTAAGACAAAATATTGATGAGAAATGAGGTAAATAATAACAGGTCTCTATCATAACCGGTATAAACCTAGTATGTCCTTCGCATACCCGTCAGCAAGAATGTATGAGATGACTAAATTGTAAACCTGATTAATTTTCTCACAGTGATTTTGTCTTCCTACTTTATTTTCTCACGGATGAATTATCATTATGATCAGAAATTATTTTTTCTTTTCTTTTTTTTTTTTGCATTTTTTGGGTGACTATTTGTCTAGGTCATGGATCCGGAAAGCGCGATGTATATTGTGTAAACATGGCAAGATTCACTATCGTAATGGATCGTGGTCGTTCATCCACGACCTCCCGTGAACAATCCATTCGGCCTTCGCTAACCGCATCGCGTGCACGTTCGTACGAAATTCGAAAACTCATACAATTGTATTTTCCTGTTACCATGTGTATTTTTAAGGTTCCCGTACCACCTTTTCCACGTTGTTGCCATTATTTCCGCTGTTTGTAGGTAATATATAAATTTGCATATAATAAATTCCCCGCATTCGACTCGAAAGAAAGCAGTTATTTGGTAAAGCATAAATTCCAGGCGTGCTCTAAACATGACAAACAGTCGATAAAATCGGTGTAACAATAATTTTTTAGTAAACAAATGATACAAATACTACGCTCGTAAGAATACGAGAAATCTCTGTGTGACGTCATACCTTCACACGGCGGTGGTTTTCGTTGTCGTAGTACCATACTCGGTAGTTGTAGCTTGTTCATGCAGGAACCATTGATGTGTTTTCTGTGATCGGATACATCGTTCTGGATTCAGTCTCATCGGAGCACTGCAGAGTGAACATGTGGATATTTTTTACGTTCCTCCTCTGCCTCGCTGGATTCGCCTTTAAAGGTAGGTTTGATATCGCTTTAGCGCGGTTCTCGTCATTAAACGCTCGATTAACCCATTAAGTGCTGGCTCAAAGGTAGCTCGTTTGGATATATGTATTTTTGAGCAAGTTCAGATAAAGAGTTAAATGAGAAAAACTACCATGGGGGGGGGGGGGGGCTAGGATAGGGGGATAGAGAGTGTGTGTGTTAGAAAGAGAGAGAGAGAGAGAGAGAGAGAGAGAGAGAGAGAGAGAGAGGGGGGGGGGAGAGAGATACAGAGAGAGAAAGAGAGAGAGAGAAAGGAGAGGTGAGTGTGAACATTTCTGGACGTTAACTTCTATTTCTGTACTAACACGATTTGGACTGAAAAGAATAATCATATATTCCTGTAAACCAAAGCATTTTAATTGCTTCTCGTCTATACCAAACTAAACTAAGTTGTTTGAATTCATTATCATGTCATTAGCAAAAATGTCAAACATTTATCAACGAGAAAGTTGCAAGAGCAGAAACTGAGAAGAACAATACTAAAGCAACAAACATGACAACGAGGAGCAAAATAAGGATAAGGAAAAGAAGGAGACGAAGAGGTAGAGGTAACAAATAAAAGAAGGAGGATGAGAAGGAAGAGAAGAAGAAGAAGAAGAAGAAGAAGAAGAAGAAGGAGAAGAAGAAGAAGAAGAAGAAGAAGAAGAAGAAGAAGAAGAAGAAGAAGAAGAAAAAGAAGAAGAAGAAGAAGAAGAAGAAGAAGAAGAAGAAGAAGAAGAAGAAGAAGTAGAAGAAAAAGAAAAAGAAAAAGAAGAAAAAGGAGAGACAGAGGAAGAAATAGAAAAGTAAGAATATTTGCGTTGTAGAAAGGGCAAGGTTGATAGTAATTTGCATATGCAATGAATGATAAATCATTTTAATGTAGTAATTCTAAATGATGAATCAGGTCGTAGTTAACACAATACCAAAAAATTTCCATAGAAACAATTATGAGTAATCCATACCGACCAAGGCCAATTGGGTATTGAATTCTTTACATACTTTCGCCAAATATTTGCAGATTGCTCCTCGTGTCAATAAAGAATTCTAATATTATCTATCTGTCTTCAAATGAGCATGTAATTATGGTCATTATTCGTATTGCAAATATTTGTTGTCATACGCATTCATAGTTCCGGTTGAATAGCGGCAATGGCAATGCAGTGTACTGTATACAGTGCTTTACATACCATATCGTGTCGCCTTGCTTCCAGATCCTTGGGCATTTTTTTATCCAAACAAATCAATGAAGGGACCTGTCTGTAGTAGACTTATCATTCTCGATGTCGTCTCTGGTTCGGTCTGACTAATTACAGAGGAGAATGAATAAGTGGTTATGAGTACTAGATTCTATTCATGACATCAAGCTTGGATAACAAATGTGCAAAAGCTTGGGTGCAAGGCTATACATCGAGTTTTGTTCTCTTTCGTTGCATGGAACAATAAAGGGTGAAAAAGCGGTGGATATAGATATATATATAGAGAGAGGGGGGTAGAGAGCGAGAGAGAGAGAGAGATAGAGAGAGAGATAGGGGAGAGAGAGAGAGAGAGAGAGCAAGGGAAATAAGGATAGAGAGAAAGAGCATGCTCCAAGAGTTTTTGCGTGAATGTGTATGTGTTCAGAAGGGGGCGGGGGGGGGGGGGCGGGTGGTGTATTTTTTAGCCGAATTATGTACGTATACAACGTTCGACCTGATCAGGGAAGCTACGAGCCAAACTTGGAAAAAGAAGGGGGTGTGATAGCAAACCACTATCTCCAAGAGCTGGAGGTATGCTGGCTATTGAATTCCCACCAGAAATGAAATAAACCAAAACATAAAGTTCCGTTTACGTGAAGTACAACAAAATGACATCAGACCGTTGTGACCTCAACCTTCGCAATCTCTCAGGAAACGGATCAATTGGAGAGGAAGGTGGGACATTGGGGGAGCCCATATACCAGGCTTACTACAGATGAAAGAGCAATTTGTGGATTAAATTCTTTCGCAGATACAGTCCATTTTTCCGGTTGTCGAAGGCCATGGATGAGATGTATCAGGCAGTGATTTGAACTTTTTGATAACTTGTTTGCACGTTCCTAAAGCCATATCGTCATAAATGTTTTGTTGTAAGAATCATATATAAAGCTAAATACGTATATATATATATAAAACGTTCAGGCTGTAAACTGTTTGATTTATTTATTTTTTAAGATTCGTATCAAATATTCGAAATAGTTGTAAGCATAGAACAGAATAAATTATAAATTATATTTGATATCGTCTTATGAAAATACTTGTTCACGTATTTTTTTGATCTGAGATGTAATGATATTGTGATATATTAGTTGGCATACAGTTATTCGTACTGTTATTATTACGTCGAATAAATCAAATTCAAGCATTCTATATAAATTTGTAATTTGGAGAATATGTAGAGAAATAGGCCAGTTGAATTGTTTACAGAAACTGTTTATGTTCAACCAAAATGTGTTTATAAAGGTTGATACACTTTTATGTTCCGATATCCCCCATGGCCACGGAAGGAACAGTGACTAGAACACTCACGGGGCTGTCCTGGTTTAAAAAAAAAACTCAATAAATAAAAATAAGTAACATACTGCATTGTCATTCTCTTCATTTCTATATTAAATTTTCAGTTGCCGCACAATGCGAGCCACCGGTGGGATTGTCTAATTTCATTGTAGGGGGGACCGCCCCCAACGAGCAGGGTCAGTACAACGAAGGGACCTATATCACGCTGAGATGCGCAGAGGGGTTCGAAATGGACGGGTCCTCTAACGTCATTGCATGGACGTGTGGTACAGGCGGAGACTGGATTGGCGCCATGCCAACATGCACACGTGAGGAGAATTACAATGGATTATTGGAATTAAATCGTTTTATCTGTATCTCTGTACAGTATATATCAATAGACTGTACTAAGACGCAGATGAAACGATTAAATTCCAATTCCATGATTGATTTATACCTCATGTTCATCAACGGTACGGTCGGTTTGGAGAAATGGTGCTGAAAATGGCAAATACAAAATATGTTTTGTACAAATATGGAATGTTTACAATCATGTATCAATTGAATAATTATACGCTACATCCAATGAAGTAAATAACAATTCATGATGTGTATAAAAACCAACAAAATTAGGATGGATTACAGAAAAAAGCAAATGGCGCTGATCATGGTATTGTTTGTAATATATTGAAATATCAGCACATTCGAAATAAGGAAATCACATTTTCAATCACATTTTCTAAGAATGAGGACAAGGATAAAGTGTACAAAAGATGTCGAACTATATCCCACCGCTGCCACCATTTCCAATATGTTTGTGTTTATCAGTGCAAAGCCCGCGCTACTTAGAGTCGACTTAAGTCGGGTCTATTTTGAAATAGAATACCGGCCATAGAGTGTAAGTCTGTCTAGTAGGACAACAAGAGAACGGATGACAACATGTTAGCGTAGTAGTTTGAGATATTGACACAATCATTTTGTACCTGTTCGTTTCAGAGAGAATGTGCTCACATCCGCCTGTCCCGGCGTATGGCCATACCAACCTAGCTGCACTTAACGGTCTTAAAACAGGCACGGCTCTGACGTACGGCTGTGACGATGAATATGAGCTGGACGGCCCTGCAACCAACCTATGTCTGCCAGATGGGTCGTGGGCCAATCAGGCTCCTCTATGCAGATGTGAGTCATTGAAGGGGACAAAGACGGTGGTTTTGAGAGAGAGAGAGAGAGAGAGAGAGAGAGAGAGAGAGAGAGAGAGAGACGGGCGGAGAGATGGGTAAGATGGGCGGAAAAGCAGGGAGAAAGGAATAGAGGGGAAGAGAGGAAGGTGCGCGAGAAATACTAATGCTTGTGAAAAGCTTGCTTGTGGTTGTAGTAGATGAATTGAAACGAAAATAATTTCAATGTGAACTATCACTTTAATATTTTTTTCCTCCGCCAGATTCCTGCGACATTGGGTTGATCAGCGCACGCATCTCGGACCATGAGTGTCAATTCCCCACGTGGCAACAGATGTCCTGGAGCGGCAGCAATGCGGAGTGTGGAGCCCAGGTCCACGGGGCAACTCTGGCGAGCATCAAGGACGGTGAGACCCAGGGGCTGCTGACAGGAGTCGCGGATATCCTCAACAAAGTGGGGCTGAGTGGTCGAAAGTTCTGGATCGGTGCTCTAGAGGGGAGGGACTGGAGGTGGACAAACGGTACGTACTGGATTCACTTTAGTCTGTTGGGACCATGTTGCATATAGGTGTTCAATTATTGTACTTATCATCATTGGTAACTGCCATGGCAACAGCCAATGAGCTCTCAATATTGCACCTGTTGCCATGGTAGTTACCATCAATGGTAAGTTACAATAATTGAAAACCTACATGCAACTTGGTCCATGGGTGGTATTCTACAAACGTTTTGATTTCGCCCCCTACAGGCCGTGACTGTGATCGAATCATACTGTCGTAGGTTTTTACTTTGACAGTTTTCAGAACACACAATATTGTAGCAAAGACTATTATTGACTTAAGTTACTTTCAGTACACTACCCCTGTTGGTCTTGTAGGCATGGTAGGCTGTTATAAAAAGACGTACAATAAAACGTTTTTGAGCACATCAAGTATCAGTAAAATCATGATAAGGGAAAGGAAGAGAGGGGAGGACCCCATACTGTCTTCCTAATCAGTAAACCCAGAGAGGATTAATATGATAGAAATAAATTAATAATAACTTGAAACTTATTTTTAGAGTGGACTAATGGGCATATAAAGATATGTTGGCCTACGATGTCCCACCCACACCGTTTACATATCGATGGATTACTTTTTTAAACACCTCTCTAGACACTACTCTACCCTAACCCTAACCCTATTCTAGTCCGGATCCTAACCCTAACCTAGTTTTGTAGAAGTATCTTTTTCTTTTTCTTTCTTCGAAGAAAACATCAAAATGAATCAAAATGCGGAGAATCGCTGTTTGATGAAGTATAAAATACTCTGTAGCAGTGATTGGTTTGGTCGTAGACGGAATGATGACAAACCTTTTTCTCCCTCTGTATAGATGGTTCAAATATCTTTCGCGTCTTCTGGGCGCCTGATGAACCGAGCAGCAACCCTGAGGCACGATGTATAAAGCTAGCCTTGTCTGAGGATTACCTCTGGAGCACCGAGTCATGTGATGCTCATCACGGATTCATCTGCCAGTTCAGTAAGTATCATCCTACTACGCCTAATATAGCGGATGATGCGGGAAATCCCCTATATCAATTAATCAATCAATGGGAGGGTACCTCTACAAAGAGACGCAATCATGAACCTATGATCAAATGTTCATATTTCAAACAAGGCAATTTTAAAAAGATCGGATTTCTTTTGTACTCACTCTGTAAAGCGGGGAAGATATTTAGACTGTACAGGATAAAATCTGTATCAGCCGAACCTAATAACCCCTTTCCCTGGTTGTATCCCATTGGTCATTTCTTATCGTAGATTCAACGTGTAGCGACTTGGGCGTCGCGCTCTCATCGCTCACGAAGGAACAGTGGCATACCTGTTACACCATGTTCTCCTCCCCCGCTTACGCCGTGACATGGGAGCAGGCGAGAGGAGTATGCGAGGACTTTGGGGGGTTCCTGGCGTGGGTGACCGACCAAACCACTCAAGGTCTACTAGCAGGTGCCGCCCGAGAGATAGCTGGGAGTGGGAGGGGTGAAGATTGGTGGATCGGTGGAAGTGAAGATACGGAGAGCGAGGAGAGGGTGTGGTTCTGGCGAGATGGTGAGTGAGAGTACCTGTTTACGGAAGTATAATGTTATTCAATGTATCTTAGAACAAACTAACCTTCATCACTGACATTAAACGGGATCATTAAGCCTACGCGGAGAGCTTTAAAAAAACAGATGCTTGGCACTTGTGAGAACGTGTGAAGAACTCCACATGTCTGGAATTTAGGGGTTTAAACAAGATGAAGATAAAAGCGGAAAATCTGTCTTCACATTCACCTCCATCATCCCCTCCCTATAAATGCTCATGTCTAAATATTGATTACGTGATCGCATGTTAACTTCACTGAACACGAGAAGTTATTAATTTCATCTCTTTGCTAAATGATGCACAAACTCCTACTCCTCCGTTACTCAACCAGGAACCCGGATGTCCTATTCCTCTTGGCACGACCATGACCACAATAACCCAGCGGAGAAGTGCGTAGAGCTAGACGGGGATGTCGGCTACGATTGGAACGACAGGGACTGTGAGATGGAGCGGGTCGCCTTGTGCCAATCAGGTACCCTCTCATTATCATGGGCTCATGCGCTCTGTTATGACCCAACGGTTTCTTCACGCCTTGGTTCTAAGAGTGTTAACCCTCTCACTACCATGGACTCTTTCACTGTGTTTTAAATCAATGATATCTTCATGCATTGGTACCAAGAAAGTTACCCCCTCATTACCAAAGGCTCATTCACTGTTATCAATCAATTTCTTCATGCCTTAATACAAGAAGGGTCAACCCGTTGTGTGTCAAACGAATTGCTACTCTTTGAAATTATTGTGTATTTTTCGTGCACAGATCGCGGTGAATTGGGACCAACGAAGTCATTTCGGAACTACATGTAGAACAGTAGCCTAAAGATACCAAGGTCTGACCTGATCACGAAGATGTGATAAACATTAGCGGAAGATTTTTTTTTTTTTTTTTTTACCACAAGTTGTTTTTCTTGGTCCCTCAGGGTTGTCTGCGTGCGGGGACCCCGGTGAGCCGTTGCACGGGTCGCGCAGCCGCGGTGATCGGTCCACGTTCCTGGACGGGACCATGATGGAGTTCGCCTGCGATCCGGGCTACACCCTGCACGGGGTGGCTCATATCACGTGTCTGTCTGATGGCCGCTGGAGTGACGTCACGCCCACCTGTACTGGTAAGTTTGTATAAAGTTATCCTCATCGGTGTTAACAATGATTCTCCATCACCATCACCATCATCGTCACCCTGCCACTGCATCCGGCCAGGTTCTAAGTTCCACTTTGTTTTTCTCTCCCGCAGTTATGACATGCGGGGAATCAGTGCCTCAAGTACCAGGTGCCGAGGTGACTGTGTTATCAAATGAATACCGAGGCGCAGCCGTGTACGCGTGTCTCAATGGGCCCTCTCCTTCTGGCAATGCGGTTTCCGTATGTCAGCATAACGCCACGTGGAGCACTCCGGACTTCACATGCGATGGTGAGCTCCTTTGTATTAACTCTTTGTGCCAGTTGTGTTACCACAAATGTACACCATACCATCGACCAACGTTCCATCCCGCACATCGACCAACGTACATATCGTTCGTTATTATTCGGTTAGCCTAGGTACTAGGCTGTGAGGTGCATGGACACAACCCAGTCTATGTCTGGTAACACAAACTATGCCCCAATCCAATCCCCGAGAGGGGGAGGGGGAGCCAGAGGAGCTATGACGTAATTAGGGCGTAGTCTGTGTTACCAGACTGAGTTTTGTTCATGCACCTCACAGCCTAGTACCTAGGCTATTATTCGGTGTAATTCGTCTTTGACCTCCTCTCGAGACACACAGAAGACAGCTACACTTTTATAGATTATATTATCAAATGAATGACTACGAGCAAACCTTTCATGTTTTCCTTTCCTTTTTGTGTCTTAGGACTGCTTGGCATCGAAAGTGGCGTAACAACGGTTTCCACTGCAGGGAACAACACTAGTAAGTACATTTGGAGTGACACTTATGTCGATTAAGATAGCGCTTAATGATTATCACTTCATTCTCCGTGCTTTTAATGGCAAGGTCTCATGAATCATGCACTACACGACATTACAGGTCCCGTCCCTATTGCTGAGCTGCTGTAATAAATAGTTTGGTAGGATAAGCTCAAGACTTACCAACTTTCCTTGTTCTCATTCTTCATATCAATCATTTTTAAATTGACCTCTTCTGCCACTTGCATAAACCATTGATACTGTTGCATTACGAATATCCAGCTTATTAAAATTCTGTATATATAAAATCATACATATGATGTTTTGTCATAAATATATATGTTAAAGAAAAAAGATTACTATTAGCATAGTCTTTTGTTACGCGGAGATGAGATTTAAAAGGTGCGCTTTGATTTTTTTTTTCGAAACAAAAAAACATGTTGACAGTGAATAATACGATTAATTATGAAAGGAGGAAACATACTGATCTATTTTCTTTTTGCTTATAGGTACTGGTTTTCCTGCTGGGGGAGTCGTTGGGATCCTCATTCTCATTGCCGTAGTGGCTATCGTCATTTTCTTCGCAATCAGGTACGTCTTCATAGTTCTATACACATGGCGGACATAAGTTGATTCACTCAAAGACCAACGATCAATATTTTATTCCATAATTTATGTAGATATGTTTGAGGTCTTCGGTATATCTGGGGAGGATCAAATGATTCTCTTTAACATTTGAGAAATTAGCCTGGAATCTTTTTTGGAGTTCATTAGCAACGGTGAACATCATAAATTGTTTTCACAAAATTATTTTTGCAATTATTATAGTTACTTTAGGCAATGAATACAACTTAAATGAATATTCCGTGCAAGACTTGTCTTGTCTTGTCTTGTCTTTTACACAGGTGACATGAAATGTACTTGGGAAATCATATATGATGAAAACAAGTGGAGAATTGTAGGCGCTTAAGTTTCATGTTAAAGTTGGCAGCTAATCCAAGATGTCACAAAAATGCGATATAGGTCTTTATAGGTTAGGAAACTTGAAAATTGTCCTCTGCATGTACATGATGCGTATGATGAAAAATATGTTCCAATCCGCAGTATTGTGAAAACAACACAATTTCAAATCTTGGAATAGTTTCTGAAACATTAATGTTAATGATATCTTCGCCACGATCGTGACATCATCTCATTCATTTAAATTAAAGTGTTTTCTACATTCAATTCCCTTTCTGCAAAACACGATACTACCCTTTGACTTAATGGCTTTCCAAAAGTTATACACGACTTTGATATCTATTTTGATGTTATAGGAAATATCGCCAGTCGAAGAATCACAAGCTTCCCGAGATTCAATCACCTAACTATGCCTACGTGGAAAACAAGTACCACGTGTTCTTTGAAAGTGATTTCCAGAAGGGAGCACAGCGGAACGAGACCCCTGCCCATCGCGCTGGAAGTGGCGGTGGACTCCTCGTTCCTCCTGGGCCTGCGCTCCGGATGCTGTCAGTCCTCGACGTATCTCCGATCCACAGCGATGTAGAAGTTAGAGGGCGCTCTAACACATGGGGTGGTACGCCCAACGTGGTGATCGATGGCGAAGGGTATGCGAGTTTGGAGGTTAGTGAGGTTCAGATAAGTGGACAATCTTCCTACGCGAGTCTCACGCCCTCTGTCGCTACCAGTCCGATGCCAAGCCACCACGGCAGTACTCTTCAGATCCCAACTACTGTTGGACAGTTGCGGAACGGCTTGATAGTCTTCAACACAGTTCCACAGCCGAATTGCCCGCTGCATGACACCTGCGGCGATTATGAGGATGTATCCGGCTTATTTCCGACGCGTGGCACGATATATGCAGACGACGACGACGACTACGAGGATCTCGATGACCCAGAGGTGACGACAGACAATAGTAACAAAGATATAAGCCCAGCACTAGGAACAACACCAGTAACGTCTAACAACGAACTCGGCAGGCCGAAACCTAAGATGAAGTTCCCTAACATTTTCTTTTCACCTTTACACGGCTCTACACAATCCCTTCCAGATGAAATCCGTCGTCGTGGAGCAACACACTCTCGTAGACCATCCAGGACATTGGGAAATCGAACAACCACGTACGACTATGTGGATGATCCAAATTTAGTCTTCAATAGCATTTACGAGCCATCGACGAGACTATATGTCTCAAGTGCATCTCTCCCGAACTTACTTGACGCTTCCTCCTCAATTGCATCCGGTACCCACCAAGGCGTCAATGACCTAAATCGTCCTTCAAACCATGACAAGGTCAATGACACCCTCCCGAAATGCACTTCGTCGTCCTGTGGCAACTCCGAAGACCCCTCAAGAACTGATGAATTTGATGACATTCCGGATACGCCAGGTCCCTACTATTTTAGCCTCGATCGGATGTGCACCCGCCGTTGTTCAGGACGTAACTTTGCCAGTGACCCGGGACACCTCCAGGAGACTACTTCCAATCTTCAAACACGTGTAAACGATAGATTTTCAAATCGTCCAGAATCAACCGGACCGTATTACTTTTCCCTTGATCATGTTGATCAGTCAGACGTTGTCCTTTCTCACCCCACCAGAGCCAATGAAAATGATGATGTGTCTGGCGTGTCATCACGTCACGATCATAGAACCAATGAGAAGAGCAGACTATGCCATGCTCCAAAACAGAAGGAATTGAAAACAATAGTTCCGTCCGATCCGTACTATCACACTCTGGACCGAGAATAGACTGACGCGTGTTTGACAGTAGAATGAGGACAACATATGCACGGCAATTCATACTTGGATTATAGTTTGCAGTCATGGTCTCTTGGTAGCAATATAATGTGCTGGTTAATTATATTTCGCTACTAGTTGAATTATGTCCTTTGTAATTAATGTACAAATCATTAACCGACGCCATGGTCAATAATGTTAAAAACGACACAAGATAATAAGCCAACACATGTTTAGAAATTCGGCTCGTCACGATTTCATGTATATACAGATTTATTTAATGATAGCGCTATAATCAAATTGATATGTATATCTATTAAATATATTCATCCTATAATGTATTTGACTTTCAAAATGGTGCACATTTCGTTGTCAGATTATCACGCTTGATTATATCCTGAAAAAGTTATCCTTTGATTGGTTTCCTTTGGCACGGTATTCCCTTCTTTTCCAATAAAGACAAATTGGCGTAAACATAGTAAAGTAGCATGTTTTAAATGCAATTGTTAAATCGAATGTCATACTCGTGTCCCTTGTAATCCACAATGGATTAACAATTTCGTTATTCTTGGGGTCTATACAAAGTTTTACAGAAGTGGTTAGAGTTTGTGACAGGGTGCATTGAACGACAGAGAGAAAACTCATAAGATGTGGATAAAGTAAAGAACGGGACGTTTATGAGACATATACATGCTGATAGTTACTGACCATGCTGATGAATGGAAACGAACACAGTATGACCTATTCTTAGAGGTGATTGTATTCATGTAGCCATTTTGTAGATATGTTTGAAATAGAGCACATTAGCTCTGAAAAATGATGGTCAAATTCGTTATAATGAATTATATAGGACCAAGCACGAAATAGAGATGCATTGTGTAGTATTTGTCATGTGGTCATGAAGTCATGAAAATTAGAATTATGTGTTGAAAGGAGAGGTGAGAGAGAGAAAGAAAGAAAGAAAGAGGGAGAGAGACAGGGAGGTAGAGAAAGGGAGAGAGAGGTAGAGATATAGCCAGAATGAGAGAGAGAGAGACTAGAGAGAGACAGAGAGAGATGAGGGGGGGGGGGGAGGGGGGAGTGGGGGGGAGGTAGAGACAGAAACAATGAAAAGAGGGAGAGCGATACAGAGGGGGGAAAGACAGGCAGGGAGAGAAAGAGAGAGAGATAGAGAGACGGAGAGAAGGAGGGAGAGAGAGGGAGAGAGAGAGAGAGAGAGGCAGAGAGGGCGAAATACGGACATGACGGAGAGGGAGAGAGAGAGGGAGAGAGAGACGGGGAGAACGATATACAGACAGATAAGGAGAGAAACAGTGAGGTACAGAAAGGGAGAGAGAGGTAGAGACAGAGACAGAGAGAGCAGAAGTGTGATGAGTGGCAAGAAGTTTATAAAGTGAATATATTGTTTCCATTTGGGTTAATAAATATATATATATCAAATCCCACGTCCATCGTTGTTCTGACGCATGTCAGTGCATACATCTTTGAAAAGAACAGCGCAGTATTAATGTCTTCTATTTGTTATGTCTTCTTCTTTATTTTCTTCTACCTCTTTGTTCTCTCCTTGCCCTCTTCATTTGTCATCTTTCGTCGTGCATGCAAAAAGGAAACAAGAATGAACAGGGTGATACAAAACCTGTTCTGTGGTACTGAATTCACCTCTACTTAAATTCACATGCAAATACTGCACATTGTACAAATACGTCACGGTTCGGACCTTAACAACAGCAATGCGTGCGACTATAACTTCTGTTTATTCGGTGGCATGGTAGGCAGTCTATAAAAACAAAAGTAAATGAAAAATACAATTCGTTATTAAAAACGAATTAGGTGGTCTGTCCCCGGGGGGGGGGGGGGGGGGGGGGGGGACTCAAATTATATTTTGATGGGGGTGTGCCTCACGAAACCCTGAAATGGGGGTCTAAGGAACTGACTACAAGGGTAAAATCCGCGTAAAATGTGGGGTCTTAGGAACTAAAAATATACCGCCCGGCATTGTGAAAAACGGGGTCTAGAGAACGATCCTCGCTGCACATGCGACTGTTTACGTCAGGGTTTTCTTGCAGCTCGCTCGGCCGGCGGGTCGGGCGGCCGGGTTAATGTTGAAGCGTAGCAAGCTGCACGCAAGCCGCGGACCTGGGGAACGGAGGGACGGGCACAGCGGGGAGGCTAAGGAGCGGAACTTTCGCGGAATTTTCGCCATGCGTAGGATATAGAGGATCTAAAGAACGGATATCGAGGTCTCAAAAAGGGGGTCTTCAAAGCGGCACGTCCCCGTACCACCAATGTATGTGAGTGCCCCCCCCCCCCCCCGGGGGGGTGTCATTTAATCTGAATAAGCGAAAGACTATTTGCCTTAACATTATTCATTCATCATTTATAATTTAATTTCGTGATGATAATCATGGAAATATCTCAGCTACAGCATATTGAAGTTTGGAAGAAAATTGATACAGGACTACTGAGATACACTGAAATGAGTAAAAAAAAAAAAGTTAATGACGTCATAGATGAAAATTCATTTTTTTTTTTATATTTAGTATGGCTATATGATGACATTTTGATGTAATAAAGGGCTAAATGAAACCTAAAATCACATGTACATTTCATCTTCTTTTAGAATAAGACATAAAAAGTGGGAATCTCTGTCTATCTGAAGAGCTAGGACTGATTGCGACAGACCACCTAAATAAACATGGACTTGGGGTAATGCACTTCGGCTAAGCCATTGTCTTCTAAAATATAGTACTAAACACTTGATGTCTTATCACATGTTATCATGAGCCTACCGAGCGTGTAGACTGATACTACTTTGTAATGACTGTAAATACTTGTACCTATCAGTGCCTGGGTTGTAAGAATTAAGAGATCAAAGGTTGACATTCAGCCTGTCCAGTAAATATTGACCGGTCTAGGGAAACCCCCGAGATTCAGATTACGTCATGATTGTGGCGGTCAACGTAATGTTTTTTGTTCTCCGAAAAGAAGAAGTAGAGGAAGAGGAGAAGAAGAAGATGAAGAAGACGAAGAAGACGAAGAAGAAGAAGAAGAAGAAGAAGAAGAAGAAGAAGAAGAAGAAGAAGAAGAAGAAGAAGAAGAAGAAGAAAAAAAAGAAGAAGAAGAAGAAGAAGAAGAAGAGAAAGGAGAAGAAGAAGAAAGAAAAAAAAAGAAAAGAAGAAGAAGAAAAAGAAGAAGAAGAAGAAGAAGAAGAAGAAAAAGAAGAAAGAAAAGAAGAAGTAGAAGAAGAAGAAGAAGAAGAAGGAGAAAAAGACGGATGAGGAGAAAAGACAATTGGAAGAAGAAGTCGATATTATTTTTATCAACATATCAAATGCAAAGGACGACATGTGCGGATGAAATGAAATCCCATTAAAATAAGAAATCGAATATATAAAAAAAAATAAACTATTGATCACTAGCAGATATACACGTTCCATGTATACATCATAATACGCATCAAGTACATGTCCGTGATGTGAAGGAACGATCGGCCTTAAAGGAAAAGGAGTTACAAATTGCAGGTTAACAGAGTTTCAATTATGCGAGAATGAATACAAAATAAAAAAAAAAATGATAAGCCCCCGTCAGACAATCTGGGAGCACTTTAACCATGGTTGAAAAAGCATAGTTTGACATTGGGCCAAAATTCACGGAGGAAAATTATTTCAAATAAAAAGACAGACACAACTTTGACCAAATCATAATGAGATTTGTTTTGCTTACCTTTAAAATGCCCCATGATAATATGAGACCAGAAAGAGGAAGTAGCAACGTTTTATTCAGCGGCTGGATGATCTATCAAGTAAAAAGAATTGTTTCTTAACTTATTAACTATTTTAAAGATAGTGCAGTCCTATCATTACATCACATTACCTCGGATCACTGGGGTATTGGGGTCAAACTGCATGTTTTTTCGAGCACCGTAAGCAATCACACAACACCATTAAACACACTTTTCAAACCCATTTAGGATTTATTCTTTCTTTTTATTTGAGCCCTGTTTTATTCTGCTTGCGACACCGAAATGATTACCTCTCATTTATCTTGCTATGTACATGATGAAAGCACTGCTAAAGTCCACACGGAAAGCAATTTTTTGGACAGGAGAGGTGTGTAAAGACGGGGATTTGTATGGGGTAAAAAGCTTTGAAATTGAAAACAAATGAGAAAATATTTTAGTAAAAATTCCTAGAAAAGAGGGAATGTGCTCAGTGCACTGGTGTGAGCCATATTACATATTGATTTGATTTTCGTCTAAGTTTTATTAAATTATCAACAGCATTTTCATCGGGATATTTCTTTGTGTGTGTGTGTGTGTGTGTGTGTGTGTGTGTGTGTGTGTGTGTATTTGTGTGTGTGTATGTTTTGTTTGCCTATATAAGTGTGTTTTGAATGTATGAGTGCGGGTGGGTGTGTTTTGTATGTGTACACGTGTATGTGTATGTGTGTAATGGAGGAGGGAGGGGATATCGTATAAACTGATTTAAGTCACCCCCTCATGTCACGTGACAACCCTCGCCAACAATGCTAACCAGATATAAATGTGATCACTAGTAAACAATTGGTGAGCTCGGCGTATGTTTGCTCACATGGTTTATGTCAATACTTCGAAGCCACTTCTGCCTTGTGGAGGTCGTGACTTCAGCTTGTTTTGTCAACCGTTGGAAGTCATTTCGACAATCACCATTACTCTTTATCATTTTTCTAACACCGGTCCGATATAGAATATACCTCAAGCTGTGGTCTATGCGGACTGGCAGAGCTACGCATTGTTGCTGCTCGTACATCCAACATAGTCTAACATCTAATAAGACAATTGCGAACTATCCGTGCAAAGTAATGTAGTACAAGTAGCAGGTTTGAGGCGGAAGTGATCATCGTAGTCTGTAGACAACAGTAACAATTTACTGGGATCGTCACACTGTCTTGTTAAGATGGCTGATTGGGTGGTGATGTTTACAAGCACCCTGGTTCTCGCAACACTACTTCGTAAGTAATTTGTTTTATTCATGACTTTACATATTGAACGCAATCATGGTAATGGCTGTGCAATTGTTTTACATCCATGTATTTTACTATTACAGTTTCCAAGAGCATCGGTTGTATAGTGCTACTACTACTACTACTACTACTACTACTACTACTATTATTACTATTATTATCATTATTGTTATTACTGCTGCTACTACTGCTGCTACTACTTCTACTCCTACTACTTCTACTACTTCTGCTACTATTACTGCTGCTACTATTACGATTGACTACTACTACTACTACTACTACTACTACTACTTTTACTACCACTACTACTACTACTACTACTACTACTACTACTACTACTTTTACTACCACTACTACTACTACTACTACTACTACTACTAGTATACATGTACTACCCCTACTACTTCTAGTACTATTAATGTTACTACTACAATTGCTACTACTACTACGACTACAAATACTGTTATTACTTCTTTTACTACTACTACTTCTTCTACTACTTCTACCGCTCTGCTACTGCTAGTTACATTATATACAATTTCTCGGTCATCTGTGGTATGTGATGCTATAGAAATGATAGAGGAGTCAACGAAAGCAGGATATGAGTTATGGTAGCATACTACTACTACTTCTACTAATGCTACAGTAGTATCATACAATAATACGATTACATTTCTAAGTTAGGAATATAGATAGCAGTAAAATGAATTGTAGAAGAAGAACCGTTTGAAGTAGTAATAGTCATTGTAGTAGAAGTAGAAGAAGAAGACATATCAATATTATTCATAATTCTAGTAAAAACAAAATATATTAATATGCCTAATGATAGCAATGCTGGTAGAAAGAGTAATCCAGTAGTCCTACAGCAGTAGAAAAGGTATTAATAGTAGCAGAAATTATATAAGTACAATGTAGTTTTAGTATTGATAAAATAAACACTTTTTGCTTCGCCTTGAAATTTTAAATACGTAGTGTATTAATTAATAATGGACAGTGTCTTTTTAGCAATTGTTATTGTTCTTTTTTATTCTTCTCTTCCTCTTCCTATTTCCATAGCCCCCAACACCTATGATATGAGCGTATGTATAATATGTTGAGATAGAAAAAAGTATGTGTACAGACCATGGTGGAACTGTGGTGTTATGAAGAGAGTTATTCAAGGGAAAGTTCACCCTGAAATTATTTTGGTTTCAATACAAAGAGACAAATGAAAGAAACATATGAGTGAAGGTACGAAAGTTGGTCAAAGGAAAAGAAAGTTATTTGATTTTTAGGTTTTGATTTTGTGACGTCACGTGCGAGGTACGCTCCCATATGTCGAGAACACATTAAGTCGATAAATTGTTTTTTTCTGTTTTTGACAACGGAATTATTTTTTTTCGTACTGATATGTGTGTAAAAAACGTATTTCCAATAATGTATCAAATGCACAAGTAAAAGGATGCATATTTTTGTGAGAAAATGCACATTTTCGAAAAAAAAATGTACTCAACATATGGGAGAGCACCTCGCATGTGACGTCACAAAATCAAAAGTTTCAAATCAAATAACTTTCTTTTCCTTTGACCGATTTTCGTCAAACCTTCACTCATAGGCCTATGTTTCATTTGTCTCTTTTTATTGAAACCAAAATGATTTCAGGGTGAACTTCCCATTTAACTCTTGCACAGTAGTTTGAATCTTACAAAACGTGTTTTGCTCAGGTTTGTCCCTCTCAAGCCAGGTGCAGTCAAAAGATACCCGGTCGGAATTACTCCTTCGGCTGCTTTTCTAATTCTATAGGGTCAAAAACAAGCGCATCGACATGATCGAAACACGTCATTACGTCTAAATGATATGCGCTATATAGATATATACATGGTTAATACTTAAAGGGATAGTCAACCCTGAAATTAAGTTGGTTTTACTAAAAGCAGAAACATGAAATGAAATGTGAGTGCAGTTTTGATGAAAATCCGTCCAAGTGTAAAAAAGTGACGATTATTTGAAATGTGGATTATGTGATGTCACGTGCGAGATGCTCTCCCGTATGTTAGATGTTGTGTACTAAAAATGTCGATTTTCTCAAAAGGATATGCATAATTTTGCCTGTGTATCATTAGAAACACGTTTTCACACACATACCTTTATGCCGAAAAAATATCCTTTCATCAAATACAGAAAAAGAGCAATATATTGAACCACAGAACATATGGGAGGAGCATCTCGCACGTGACGTAACAAAATAACGATTTTTACAAATCATAATTTTCTTATCCTTTCATGGATTTTCATCAAACCATTACTATTATGTTTCTAACGTGCTTCCGTTCTTATTGAAACCAATTTAATTTCAGATTGGACTTTAAAATATTCGCCATAGCAGTGGGGAATATGTTATCATAACAGATCTATTCATGACCACAGATTTATTCTCGATTCACTTCAGGAGCATATGAATGAATCAAATTAAATTAGTCGTTATAGTAAACATTCATTAAAAATCACAAATATGGGGAAAATAGCATTACAAAGATTGATAAATTTCCAACTTGTACTTATTGGGGAAATAAAGAGAAAAACGTGTTTTTTTTATCCCTCTCAGTGTCGTTTAAGTAGAGCACGGTTACTAAAAAAACGGCAATATTTTTAATGACGTCGAATGATGAATCAAGCCGAATGAGGCCTGTACCCGTGATAACGGCAAAACGTTTATGTCGTCGTTACCATTAATTACGTAATAAATAAGTATAATACAATAGTACAGAACATGAATATTGTTAATTTGTTTGTTCATTCACTTATTTGACAAATCCACTGCTTTTTGACATATCATACATTCATCACTATAAGTGGATAATTGGTCTATATCAATGTTTATACACCTCATACATAGATTCCTCTCATCTGATTGGTTAAAATAGAGTCATCGAAATAGCTGTGCCCCCGTTTTTAACAAGATGACGTCAAAATTAACTGTGCCCGGGGCATGGCAATCGACTGTGCCCGGAAAATAATAAGACAACCTCAACACCGCGCGATATCGCTCGTGTTTGCGCAATCCCTGTACGCGCAATGAGTGTTGATTTACATGCCTATTACATGCTATCTTGTAGGCCTTGTCAGTTCAGGAAATCTTTTAACCAATCGATGAGAAGAATCTATACATTCGGTTTATAAAACAAATATTGACTGCTCAATATTCGGGGCACAGTTAAAATCATAGGCCCTCGGTGATGTCAAAACCATGACTATGCCCGAAGCGAAGCTGAGGGCATAGTCATGGTTTTGACATCATCTTGGGCTTATAATTTTAACTGTGCCCCTCATAGCAGTCAATATTTCTATAATCCAATATTGTGTCGTTGTACTTGTGCTAGTGGTACTGTTATTCATAATCATTTTCTTATATTTTTATTTTCAGCGTTAGTGAAATCAGACTGCCTGTCTCCGAATTCAACGTGTTCAAATTGTGAAAACCGTCTCGACTTGAGCGTCATAGACTCTTATCCAGTCGGTTCACAGGTGGAATGGACATGTGCCGAAGGTTATGTCATGCTTGGAGATGCAGATACCGTCATTTGGGTCTGCTGTATCAACGAAACGTGGCTGGGGGAGGAGCCTAATTGTACTGGTAAGTTTACAAATTGTGTAAACATCCACCTGCTTCCTCATTTCTATGAGGGAGCCTAATGGTATATGCACGAGCAATACGAGCGTGACGCCATAATTAGTTGATCGTGTGATGGAGTCCATAAGTTATGTACAGACTATCAGGTGATTAAAACTGTTTTTGTCCAAGGGGAGTATCACGTTACCGTAATTTTTCTTACGGGGTCCAATGTCTACGAGCATTGCTCCTTTTTGGACCCCTTCACAAAATATATTGTTTCTATGAATCAATTGTGTTAATTATGTTTTTGTTACGTTGCTTACCTCTAGTGTACCTAAAGTTACATTGTTGTTTTTGCTGTAATTTGTAGAAAAATAAAATTGAATCTTGAATTTTGAATCTTCAAGGTGTGTTAAATTTAAACTGTGTAGATTTGCATTGATTTGTTAGTATTCATCTAGCCTCGTGTGTCGTAATACCGTTTAGCGCACTCACACGTCTTAAGTATTGTCAATATTTATATAATCATTCTCTATTTTATTTAATTCAACTCTTACATTGCTTGGCATTGACAAGCCTATTGGTTTACTACAAAGTGACATGTTAATGCTAATAAAATAAGTTTTGAAAGTGAATTGGAATGCACATTATTGCATACATTTGGTCGCTATATCCCTTAATCGTCAATTAGAGGGATCTATGTGCACCACCTTTACCTAGCTTTACCACCCCACCCCCCCCCCCTCCCTTTTCCCTTCTCTTCCCAACCATTACTCCCGTATTGCTAATCGCCATGTCAACTCGTATTGTATCCAAAAGAAAAATGGCGGCGCGTTTCGTGCGGATGTGATTTCCGTAGCGAGCAATTTCAGACAGGAATTATAACTGGTGACGAATCAAAGTGACATTAAAATTGTCGATTTTTAGCGATCTGTTTCTTCTGTGACACTCTGCTATACATCTATTTATTTACTGGAGCTTTTTTTACGTACAATCATGGAATCTGCTTCACCTCTTTCGAAGAAGTTTAAGTTAAACGACGAGCATGTGGACGTAGCGAAACCTCTTCGTGACTCCCCCGGGAGTGCCGGGGACACTGCAGTCAACATCTCCTCAGCCAAGAGGGGCATTCGGGTATGCAGCTCGCCAACGCCCGCACCACCCGGTGAGTTATCAACTAGTGAGCAGGCACCACAGTGGTTTATTAACTTTTTCTCAGACTTTGAGGAAAGACAGGATGCACGCATAGAGTCTATTCTCGATAGAAAGTTAGGAGATCTTACCTCAAAGGTCACCGATCACGAGGAGAAGATCAAAGGACTGGGTTTTGAGGTTGAAAATTTGAAAGAGTCTCTCAATTCACTGAAAGAAGAGAATGGGAAACTGGAGCAGAAGATTGACGATCTAGAGAACCGCTCCCGTAGAAACAATCTGGTGATTTTTGGTATTCAGGAATCCAACAAGGAGAACTGCAAACAGAAGGTAGCAGATTTCCTGAGGTTCGCAAATGTGCCGGAAGGAGTCATCCAAGACATCCAGAGATGTCATCGTACGCCTACTTACCTCCCACAGCCCCAGGGAAATGTCAATTCATCAAGACATCCTAGGAGGATCCACCTAGGATTTGCTTCTTACACGCTTAAAGAGAATGCACGAAAAGCTTGCATCGACAAGTTAAAGATGACCAAGTCAGTCTACATGGAGCAGAAGGTTTTCGTCGCAGAGGACCTGTCACACCGCGTGCTCCAGCTGAGGAAGAATAAGGCAGTCTCATTCAAGCGGCTGAAAGATGAAGGCAAAAAGCCATTCTTTGTTTTTCCTGACAAACTCTGCTACAGGGATGCGGACGGGAAGTTGATCAACGTGTAACTGAACATTAAACACTACACACACTATAAGATTCCAGTTGTATTTTCCAGATTTTGTCACATTTGTTATGAAGAACTTCAACGGTGATATGAATTATTTACATGTAAACATGTATTGTGGGCAGTTTTGGCCTTACAATGTTTTGGTACTGTAGGCCTAAGACTATTTTGCTTAAAAATATTTTTGTTTGTTGGTCATTTTTACAGTAAATTTCTTGGTTAGGTTTATCTGTTTGGATTGGTCTATAAATTTTTCTTCCTTTTGTGAAGTGAACATTTGAAATGATTTATATTCTTTCAGATGGTCATCTGTTATACAGTATTGATGTGAAAGCTTCAGAGGTGTTTTTTATGCTTGCATATTGCGGTTCAAATGTTACCTTATGCATTGCTGTTCAAGTGTTACAGAATATACCGTTGGCAAGTCAGGTATTTTTCAAAAGAAAATCTATTTCCTGTTTGGGATTGCTATATCCCCTGTTGTTTGCATTTTTGGTTTTGGCTGTGATGTGATTTGAAGCCATCTCCTTCGATTTAGTGCAACCCATTTTTTTTTTGTTTTTTGGTACTGTAATTATCTTTATTCATGTTAATTTTTCCAATTTATGCTATGTTGTGGCAGAATGTTTTTTTGATTAGGAGTAGTGTGCGCAATGCAGTTTTCTTGTCAATTTGTTTTTACAGTGGAGTTCAACATACATGTACATGTAGTATTCAAATATCTTGGCTTTTAGTATTTGTGTTTAATCCAGATCCTACACCATGGCTTTAAAGTTGCATACTTTTAATTGTCGTGGATTGCAAGATTTTCATAAAAGAAAGAAGATTTACCACTATTTGAAAAGTTTAGGTTCAGATATTATTTTCCTCCAAGAAACACATTCAGATAAAAAAGATGATATGTTATGGAAAACTCAGTGGGGCGAACTGGCTTTTTTTTCAAGTTTTAATTCTGCCAGTAGGGGAGTAGCAATCCTTATTAGAAAAACTGTCTCTGTTCAGGTTCATTCTGTATTCAGTGACCCTGATGGGAGATTTATTGTATTAAAGGCATGTTTAAATGAATTACAATTGACTTTAGTTAACATATATGCACCAAATAAGGATGACCCAGACTTCTTGTTAAAAGTGTTTGCTGAAATAGATAAATTAAGCAGTCCCTTCCTAATTATAGGTGGAGACTTCAACTTAGTAACTAGTCCACTTGACTACCAGGGTACAAGACCACAGCATTCAAACAAACATTCCAGTGAAATGCTGTCTATTTTAATGGAAGATATTGGACTAATTGATGTGTGGAGACACTTTCATCCTAACTTACGACAGTATACTCGCCACCAAAAATCCCCAAGGGCTTTATCCAGACTAGATTTTATTTTAGTTTCTAGTAACTTTATAGACAATTGTGTCAGTTCTAAAATAATTCCTGGAATACAATCTGATCATTCTATGGTACAAATTTTATTTAATGACAATCAACCCAAAAGGGGCAGAGGTTTTTGGAAAATGAATTGTTACTACCTTCATCACGATGATGATTTTGTTAAATTAATCAAAGATACAATCAATGATTTCAAAGACAATCATAAAAATTCTGACTGTAATCCAAACATATTGTGGGACTCCCTGAAGTGTGTTATTACAGGTGTTAGTATGGAATATTCATCTAGGAAGAAGAAAGAAAGAAATAATGAAAAAAATAAGTTACTGCTTGACATTGATAAGATCAGACTTCAAATTTCCAATAATGTTCCATCTCCCAATGATGATTTTCTTTTGACAAAGTTAGAAGAACTTGAAGAAAAATTGAATAAAATTTATGATTTTGAGACAAACGGGTTAATTACACGTTCCAGGGCTAGATGGGTAGAGGAAGGAGAGAAAAGCACAAAATATTTCTGTAATCTAGAGAACAGGGGCTGGCATAAGAAAAATATTTCTAGGCTTAAGGACTCTAATGGTAGCCTAGTAACTGACCCAGTTGGGATTTTGGGAGAAATCCAAAACTTTTATAGTAAGCTATACTCTTTTCAGGATGAGGCTAGAGGATTAATTGATGAAAGGGAAATTAATGATTCTCTCTTTGATAAAATCAATATTCCACAAATATCTGAAGACCAGAAATCATTTTTAGACACCCCTCTTACAATACAAGAATTGTATACTGTCATTAAGTCCATGAGTATGAATAAAACCCCTGGTTTTGATGGTATACCTGTTGAGTTTTACATGGTATTTTGGCCTGACATAAGCGATTTACTTCTAAAATCTCTGAATTTCTCTTTACAAAATGGTATTTTGTCCCCTTCACAAAGGAATGGAATAATCACTCTCCTCCCTAAAAAGGATAAGGACCCTCTCCTCATAAATAATTATCGACCTATTACGCTATTGACAACTGACTATAAAATTGTGGCGAAATGCTTTGCAAACCGTCTTAAGCATTGTTTACAAGATCTTATCCATATCGATCAGTCAGGTTTTCTGAAAGGTAGGAATATTGGTCACAACATTCGATTAATTTTAGACATAATTGAGTACACTGAAACAAATGGTATTCCTGGATCTATACTGTTACTAGATATTGAGAAAGCTTTTGATAGTGTCTCCCACAATTTTCTATTTCTAACCCTAGAAAAGTTCAATTTTAGCAAAGATTTTATAGACTCAATAAAGACATTATATGCTGGTCGCCAGTCATATGTTTTGAATAATGGCTTCCTTACAGAACGCATCCCTATGGAAAGAGGAATTTTCCAGGGGTGTCCTATCTCTCCATATTTATTTTTACTTGTTATAGAGATCATGTCCCTTTCCGTTCGACAAAATGATTTGATTAAGGGTATCCTGGTAAAAAATCAAGAAGTCAAGATCTCCCTGTTTGCTGATGACTCTGTTTGTTTTTTGGATGGCACAGACCGTTCGTTTTCTCAACTTTTTGAAACCTTACGTAAATTTGGTAAATTTTCAGGGTGTAAAATAAATTTGAGCAAAACTGAAGCTGTTTGGATAGGTTCAAAAAAGGGAAATCAAGTTTTCCCTTATGCAGATCGTGGTATTTCGTGGAAGAATTCTCAATTTAAGTGTCTTGGAATTACTTTTTGTCTGAATGTTTCCTTAATTTATGATCTGAACTACAAGGAGAAATTGAAAAAGTTGGAGCAAACTTTAGACTGCTGGAGAATGAGAAACCTTTCATTAATTGGCAGAGTTTGTGTTATCAAAACCCTCGTGTTACCACAATTAATATATCTATTTTCGGTTCTCTCTATTAAATTACCCTGTTCCTTTTTTAAAACATTGAATAAATTGTTTTTTAAGTTTATTTGGAATGGAGGTAAGGATAGAATACAGAGAAAGATAATGTGTAATGATTATATGCAAGGAGGTCTCAAGATGGTTGACCCCCTTTCCTTTGCAACTGCTCAAAAACTTGTTTGGGTAAAATTATTACTAGATGATGATTTTGATGCTCCATGGAAACATATTGAAGTGTCGTTTTTAGAAAAGTTTAACCAAAATGTTCAATTTCTGTGGGAAACTCATGCTCCTGAGAGTGTATTAAATTCCTTGGGTAATATACAACTAGCTGAATCTTTAAGAAGTTGGTACATTTTTAGAGAAGAAGCTACTATTGAATTTTATGACAAAAAGTTTTCTGAATTAGCCGCTTGTCAAATTCTGTGGTATAATAGATCAATTCGGTCTAAATCGAAATCTCATTTATTCTATCCAGGTTGGTATAGTAAAAATGTTTTGACTGTATCTGATTTATTTGATCCACCCCTACCTGGCCATTATTATTTGAAGAACTTATATTAGATTTTGATATCCCTGCTACAGACAGGAGGAAATTTAATTTTTTAATTAAAAATATACCAGAAGAGTGGATGAAGAATTTTGATCCTGATTTGGTTGGTGTCCACGAAACAATTGTCCATAAGCTGGTAAACACTGAAAAAGTCCCCAGAAATACTTACAAATTATTGCTTGGTTCTCACACTCCAAACAAAAGATATGCTTTTTGGAATGAAAATTTACCTGTACCAGTTGGTATTGACTGGGAAAAGGTCCACAATACTAATTTCTTGTGCACTATTGATACCAAATTAAGGTCATTTTACTTCAAGATTTTCCACAAAGCAATTGCATTAAACGATTTTCTTTTTAAGATTAAACGAAAAGATTCACCTAATTGCTCCCTATGTAATAAAGAGGAGGAAACAATGGTCCACCTTTTTTGTGAATGTGAAAAGGTTACCCCAGTTTGGCAGAACCTTCTTGCTATAATTTCTCAGAAAAACAAATCTGTCATTATTGTAACTAACTTTGAAAAACTATTTGGAATCTGTAATGACAAATTCATTTCATATTTATTTCTGTTATTGAAATACCACATTTTCATTTGCAAATTCAAGAACCATCTTCCCAATTCATCAGCTTTCAGGTCCCTTGTTAAAAAACAGAAAGAAGTTGAATTTTACTTGGCAAAGAAGAAAAACAAACTAACTGCCCACTTTAAGAAATGGCGCTTTGAGATTTAATTTTTTCCCTTGCAATCCCCTGTGTAAACCTAAAACTAATACGTATTCTGCTTAAAAGTGTGTTTTTATTACATTTTCTGTATAAAATGCCACATCTAATGTTTGCCTATTCCTATGATAGTGCTGCATGTATATGCTCATTTACAATGTGATACTTGTATGTACTGCCATTATGTAAGTCTTGTTTACATCAAGGGCGAACTCCGAGCGTTTGCGCGTGACCTCCTGACCTACAATTCCCACCATTGTTTTTCGGTCGGTGAACAATTTTTAGAATGTACTTGTATTTGTAGAGTTCGCACGTTGAATGGGCTGGACTGAACGGGGTCGAGTGGTGGAGCGATTTTTTGGTTTACTGTATGTTGTTGGTGCGGTGTACTTAGAAGTGATAAAAAATGTAATGCCTCGGAGGGGGAGGGGGTTGTAAAGGGAAAGGGCGAGAGAAAGAGAGAGAGAAAGAGAGAGAGAGACAGTGTGTGTGTGTGTGTGGGGGGGGGGGGGGGGGTTGCCTGGGTGTTGGCGGTGGAAGGCAAGTTGTGTTTTTACATGAATCACCCTGCCGTTCGACTTTGTTTATTCCGGCCATAGCTGCGCGTTGTTAACCTGTTTTTTGTAGGTCTTCGATGTCAGTGAAATAGTGACTTTCTGGAGGTTTGTAAACTAAGGTCTGTATCACTGGCCATCCTTTTCTGTCTCGGAACTTCGCTTTTGATCATTGCACCATCTTGCTGTTATTCTGCCTTATTGATTTTGTTTTCTAATCATGTAGAAATTGTTTGTATATTTTGTGATCCTCGATGATTCTTCAATAAAAACATAATTAAAAAAAAAAAAAAAAAAAAAAAAAAAAAAACTCGTATTGTATGTATCATAACATGAAATAAGTTCGACATCTCGTAACGATTTCACGTAGTCTACTCGAAATGAAAAACACTGCTCCAACTGATTCGGCTTACTTTGTAGTTCCGTCCACACTTCGCAGAACCCTGTTTTAATCATGTTAACACCACAATGCTTGTGTGATGTCGTATCATAATAGAGGTGACATCATCAAACTTGTCATTTTTCTCTTCTTGTAGAGATCGTCTGTCCAGACCCTCCTGTACCGGCCCATGGATCTATCGCCTCACAACCGTTTCCCCTACAGGACTACACACCGACGGATGAAATCAACTACGAATGCGACGACGGCTATACGATCAGTACGGAGAGCAACACGTGCAACGTGAATCGCACCTGGTTGTTCTCTGATCCCTCCTGTAAAAGTATGCAATGAATGAATGATCGGAAAATTGAAAAACATCTGTTTTAAAACGATAGAGACCTGGGCCACGTCACATAAAGGTGTATTCTGATTGGTTACTGGTCACTCTTTTGAACTATAAGCGCATGCAACAATGATGTTGATTGGCCATTGCCTGGTCGCAAACCTTTGTTACAGGGCACTGGATGGGACAAACACTTATACCCACCGCTAATTTAACATTTGTATTCATGTATGGTAACACGTAGGGTACTTAGTATTTTATACGTATTATTACATTGCTGCCTAAAGTAAGTCAACATCAACAAGGCAGCTCGAGAATTGTACAACATGGGTTGATATCCCTGCTGATTTATTTGAATCAGTGATATTTTTTGGTCGCACACAAGCATGACAATTGCAATAAGTGTAATGATAAAAATAAAAAGAGTAATTAGCATAAAACCGTATCCACAGACAGAGTTAACTCTTTATACGCCAGTGATATGCATTAGTAATATACACCATTCCAATAGGGCAGTGTACACTAATAATAGTAATGATAATATATAAATTTATTGAACGCAGAAACTATTCCATAAAGCATATATTTCACTGCGCTTTATAGGACTCCTTAAATGCTTGTTATTTATTAAATAGATGTGTTTTGAGCTTTGATTTAAAGTTGTTTACGGATGGTGCTTTCCTAACTTCCAGGGGTTAGCTATTGCAGAGCTTGGGGGCTACACAAGCAAATCCTCGATCACCTAGCGTTACTTTTGTTTTGCAGGATGGAATCTGTAAAAGCAGAGGATCCGTTGAACTGCGCAAATTGCGACCATGATTACTGGTTTTTACCTTAATCATTCTGTTATGTAGCCAGGAGCTTGATCAAGAAGTGCTTTATATACAATTAGTAAGACTTTGAATGCTATTCTCTGTCGTATTGGTAAAAATTATTGGTATTGGTGTGATGCTTGTATATTTCGTACAACCAAATAATATAAGCCTTGCACAGGTGTTTTTCACCCTCTGCAATTTCAATATTTGAGAGTCAGGGATCCCATACAGTAGACTATCCAATTTGCTAATGATGCATGCATGAACAATCTCTTCTGTAACATCCCTTTCGCAATATTTTCGGATACGACGAATGTTATAGACCATGTAATATGCTGATTTACCATGTTTACAAACAGAAGTGATATGTTCTTTCAGTGTACAGTCTGGCAGAGACAAAGTTAAAGAACGTCCGGCCTCATGACCTCTTCATACACATTATCTGGTTTTTATTTTCATTTCCATTCAGTCAATTGCGACAGCGGGTGGGTAGAGTATGCTGACCAAAATACATGCTTCAAGGATCAAACTAACACCAAGAAATGGGAGAATGCCAAGAGTAACTGCCTCTCAGGATCCCTAGCTCTAGTAAAAGACAATGCGACTCAAGAATTCCTGAAAGAAACATTTCATAATGTTCTGAACTATTGGATTGGAGCAAGAGAAGGACGAGGCTGGAAATGGATATCAGGTAGCTTTCATCTTCTTTATAGTAATACAATGTATGATAATACAATTATTATTTAACTATGATTTAATACAACAGTGATATTCGAACGTTATCAAGCTATGGGTTTTGCTTTGAAAATCCCTTTTCTCTGTACTCGGTAACTAGATATTAATGCTACGAATTATTCTATTTTGGCCATTAATGACAATTGCAAACTGGGACTTAAGCTATATACATTTTTATTATTTTCAATATTTCTATCTTTTCATGTTTATGATTGAATATGTGTATATTTGTATTATAATAATAATGAGGTGTATATGTTAGGTTTTGAATCTGTTTTCAGAAGGAAAATT
Organism: Arbacia lixula; assembly: GCA_963669155.1. NCBI lineage: Eukaryota > Metazoa > Echinodermata > Echinoidea > Arbacioida > Arbaciidae > Arbacia > Arbacia lixula. The sequence continues at coordinate 4,446,269 of OZ022587.1, read as the reverse complement.
AATGCGGTGCGTATCATTGATAATAACATCGATAATGATAAGATAATAACAGTGCTTTATTAACGATTTCTTTATCATTTATGTTCTTTGTGTGTATTTTCACTAACAAATACCCGTGAATGACGTGAATGAGATAGAGCACGATTTTACCAGGCATATAAATCATTAAAATGGTTAATATACCGAAACTAAGGGAAATGCATTTTGAACAGAAATCGATTGACAGTGTATGATCCAATGTACAGTTGTTCTATTCCTTTTTGCAAGCCCCAACACATTAAGTTGTATAAATGCGACGCGTTATATCATTCCACAGATTATAGGATCGTAAGAATGTAAATGGGTTTACATATGAAATAGGCCTTTCTAAATTTGGCTGACGCGTTGTCCAGAAAACATGACTTACTCCGACTAATGTATACTTGGGAAGGAAGCAGCGCCTGAGAAAGAAACTGATATAGTTGTATAATTTGTCATGCTATATTAGAAATTATGCATCACTATTAACACCATCGGTAGTATACGGGCTGTGATCAAGGTGGATCCCCTTCTGCCATCTTTACAAGGTCAATATTCTGTTTTGGTTCAACGGTTTTACCATTTTAAGTTTATTTATTTCTGGTGTCTTGAAATCAAAGAAAATTGTGACGCGTAGTCATGATATCATAACGGCACTCCGGTGATTTCGGGTCCTGCAGTGCCAACCACTTCAGTCATTGTAATGTTAAATTTTTAAATCAATCAAATAGGAGCTGCTATCATATGTTGTATTTGTGATTCATACAATGTTTACTTTTATGTGCAAAATGCGAACACTATCTTTGAAGTATCTTATATTTTATGTTTGATCTAACAGATGGCCGGTACATTGAGAGGTTGTTTTGGAATAGTGGAGAACCAAATGATTATAATGGTAATGAGGGATGCATCAACCTGTGGAAATCAAATGATGTGTACGGTTGGAACGATGCCGCCTGCGATAGTACACACGGTTTCATTTGTCAGTTTCGTAAGTAAAATACATGTATGAGTTTTCCTCTCTCCCTCTCTCATTGTTTGTATTTTGTCTTTATTTTCACTTTTCTCAGTGTGTGTCTCTCTCTATCTCTCTCTTTCCTTCGCTCAGTACCCCTCTCATCTTTTTCTCATTTGCTCTCTTTTGCCACCCTCTAACTCTCTCAACATGCTGTTAATAGTGGTCCATATGCGCATTCTCCTTCGCACTCTCTCTCTCCTTCTCTATCTGTCTCTATCTATGTATCTATCTATCTATCTCTCTTCCTCCTCTTTCCCCTTCCCTCTATCTCTCTTTCCCTGTCTCTCTATCTTTCTCTCTCTCTCTCTCCCTCTCTCTCGCTGTGTCTGTCTCCGTATCTCTGTCTCTCTCACGTCTTGAATGAATTATTCTTATTAAAGTTTTTTTTACGTGAAGCATTTATATTTCTTGTAAAAGACTCTTGTCAAAGACTCCGTTAGTATACTGAAACGTGAGTGGTGACCATGCACGACGAATTCAAGTGTTTATGACTAAAATCATGGTTAATTTTAATGGAAGCAGGTGTGATGGAAAATAGTATATACACCCAGTCGACACGATTTTGCAGCCATTAACAGCTACGACCAGAAATTTGCTGTTGCTTTCTTGCACAAGCATGACAAGTCGGGTCATTCATTTCAGTCTGTCACAGAGTCGTACGACTGACCGCATCGCGTTGAGCATCGTTTCAAAGGCGAGAAGGCGACTTGATAGTGCAACTCTCCATTGTGCTTTGTTTACAACTAGAAGGCGAGAAAGCGCCTTGAAGATTTCATTAAGTCGCCTTCGCGCCTTCTCGGGTCCTTTGTCAATTAGAAACAAGTCTCACTTTTTCGGCCTAAACAGTGCGCCTTGGCAGGTTGCCCAAGTCCCCTTCTCGGGGGCTTTTAAATTTTAGTACTTACCAGTCCGTTATACCCAAACTCCACCCCAATGTAACCTACCTGTTCTACTTTTCATTGTATAGCAACCCCTTGTGAGGACACTGGTCTCGATGGGGACACCGTAATGGTGCAACACGGTTGGAAATGCTACCACTTCGTTAGTAACAACCTCGATCACACCTCCGCCTTAACTTATTGTCGAAATTCCGGTGGTTCTTTGGCCGAAATCTTAGATGAAAGCACCCAGGATTTCCTCTCTGATACGGCGAAAATGCTTGATACTTGGTGGCAACAAGGCTGGTGGATTGCAGGATACGACGATGGTTCTCCCATCATAAGGTCTTGGTTTTGGATTGACGGTAAGCCTTCATCTACTTGATGTAATCACCATGATCGTGGTAGTCCCTGCTATGGGAGTAGTGCGCGTAGTCATCATGTCGTGTTGATGTGTGCTAGAGGTAAAGGATTGCAGTCATGGCAGTGTGAACTTGTGAAGAAATGTTAACATGTATTCCCAAACTTGATACAATGTAGATATGTATTTATTTAACGATAGTGCTGTGGTAGTGCTTTGGTATCACTTCGCTACACAGTAGCTTTGGTAAAAGTTTATTCAGTAGGACATGGGCTTTTTAAATACAATGTTAGTCGGGCAACAGTAGAACAACGGAAACGCCGCTACTACATCGGTATTGCTACGGTCAATTTTACATTCTCAACGGAGCTTTTTTTCGCCGTTAGTAATATTTTGCTTTCCGGGCTAGTTCAAATAACGTACATGGTTGTATGTAACAGAGGCTTAGATCGGCTGTCAGAATGCTCCCATTACGCTTTACTTCCTGATTAAAGCACGCATATTATGATTAATAAGAATTTAATGCACATTTTACAAATGTATTTATATTTCATTAAGAAAAGATGAAAATTGTTTTTATTCTACTATGCCTAGTAGCATATCAATCAATATCGTATTCAACAACTTTGAAATTGCAAATCAATTCTTACGTATTCCATTGTTTATTTGTCTTTTTTTCTATTTCCATTATTTTTTTCTCATTCAGTTATGTACTTTGATAGATTTCGAGAGCAAAATTGACTGTGCTATAGACCAGTATGGGAAAAGCAGTATTTTGTACACAAACCTATTCAAAATGTCATTGTTATCAGATTTTCGTCTGACGATGCTCTGCTATGTGTCGTATCGTTAGCCAGCGTCCACACGCAGATTCTCGTCGTATAGGTATATTTATAATGCCGTTATGGTATTTGAATTTGGTTCGATGAATTTTGTGCGTGTGGCGCGCTGTAATAGCGGCGGTTGTGTTCTTTGTGTTTGTGTGTGTGCACCCGAGCAATTGGAAAGTCCATCCTGAAATTAGTTTTAATAAAAGAAACACGAAACAAACAGATTAGTGAAGGATTGATGAAGATCCCTCAAAGGATAAAAAAAAAGTTGCGATTTTTGAATGTTTGGGGCTTGTGATGTCACGTGCGAGATGCTCTCCCATATATTGGGTACTATTTTTTTATTTCCATTTTCTCAAGGAGATATGCATAATTTCACCTCTGAATTTGATACATCATTAAAAACGTGTTTTTGCACACATACCTCATGAATAATGATTATTCCATCATCATAAACATAGAAGAGCAACTTATGGAATCATAACTTGTCTCGTCAAAGCTTCACTTTTATGTTTCTTTCATATTTCTGCTCTGAATCAAACCAAATTAACTTTAGGGTTGTCTTTCGCTTTAAGGTTCCAGTTTGATACTGTTGTTTTGCAAATATTACTGTTTGTTGTTGTTGCTACTGCTGCTGATGGTGAAGTGGACGTGGTTATGATGGCGACAGAGTGTGGTCGGTGTAACACACATGCAGTTCCACTCAATTACTGTTCTGTCTTGTATGATAATAGGAGAAATAGGGTGGGAAGTATGCATGTGCGTATGTACGTATTAGTGATCAAACAGAAAGCAAAAGCTCTCACCTTGTTTTAATGATTTACATATGTTATATTTCAGGCACAAGAATGTCACAATCGCAGTGGGCGCTCGGTGAACCCAATGACAGTGGGAATGAGGAGTGCGTACAAATATGGGAGAACACCGCCTTTCAGTGGAACGACATTAACTGCGATATTCGCTTTCAATCAATCTGTCAAACAGGTCCGACCTCACGGGGTATCTTTGACTTTTAAATGTAAGACTTGAGATAATAAATAAACCAATGAACAGAAGTAAAGAAGAGAATAGAGTGAAAGGTGTGAATCAAAAGTACTGTATGGTATCCCTTTTACAAAAGTCCTGGAACTCGGCGGGATCAACAGTATACTCTAATGATAAGATCTCACGGTCAAAGCTTCGTGAACTTTTTAGGAAAAGCAATTAACTATCCTTGCTTGCGTTTGGAACACTCAGTATCGTATTGACCATAGTCTGCCTGCATATACCATATTGCCTCTGTCAGTGTGCGATGCCTTGGTAAGGGAGCCTTGCTCGCACCAACGCATGCTCTGTATTGTGGACTGTGTTTTAGTCACTAGGCTACAGGAACATGAAATCTACCGATTGCTATAATTCTGCTTTAAATCGATTTCCAGTTTTAGTGTTGTGAGGCAAGTTTTTATAGTGTTTTCCTCCATTTCCCATGGTATTTACACAATTCATAGTTTTGACTTGCGAAAGGGCTTCCCTGGCGTTAAGAATGGCAAAAAGTTGATGACACGTTGCCATTGAGTATCTGTAATTAATTTTGAATATAATTTTAATCCGCAAATTAAACAACAACAGCATTAAGCAGTAAATCACAAATGCAGCAATAAACCAATGATGTGTTTCCCTCTGAAAAGCCACCATCGATTGGTCGTAATACATTTTGATTTAAGTTGTTTCTTCCGGAACATGTGTGCAATAAAAACATGATCTTCGGAGACTTACTGGTGGTTTTGAAGCGGCGGGTCAAATCTAACACTTTATCAATTTATCAATTTAACTTTATTTTACCAGTGTAGTCATTTCATTCACGAAGACTGCTCTTCCAAGAAGACAGAATGTATGACACTCAATAGTTGCAATGATTAACAATGGGTACACAATTCAACAAACGGAAAACAAAAGGAAAGCTTTAACAAAACAATTCTAGGAGTTTGTGAGTATAGTACGCGCCTCCGCCTCCGCCTCCCCCTACCCCCCCCCCCCCCTTTTCTCCCTTAATTAATAAATTCATCAATTGACTAGTTGACGTGTAAGGTGTTACACCAATTTGAAAGCCACCATGTATCGGGTCAAACATTTCTTGGAATTGAACAAGCAGAACAGGCATGTGTGATGAGTACATGAGAGATTGTCTGAGACCTCATTATACAACCCTGAATATAAATCTAAAAACTTCAAATATGTCAAACACGCGATATATATTTTTTCAAACATTGCAAATTCAATTTTTTTGTATGCCCACCTCCCCCCTACCGAGCCATACCTATTACACTTTATCACGTGATTTCACCTGTTTCCAGGAATCCCAGCCTGCGGAGATCCCGGTGCGCCTCCCCACGGATCACGTGACCCAAGTGATCGATCAACCTTCCTCGATGGATCGATCATACAATTCCGCTGTGATTCCGGTTACGAGTTGGATGGCGATTCGAACCTCGTGTGCTTAATTAGTGGCAAATGGAATGAGACTAGGCCAACGTGTAAACGTAGGTTATCGTGCAATGGTGTACCGAAGTGTGACGTCATAACGAGCATATTGCCAATACAACTGTGTCTATTATATGGGTAATCATAGCGGGGACTCTCGTTGGAAGTGACCGACACTACCCCGCTAGACAATATCGGACCAGTGAAAGTTTCCCCTTGAGTAATGTTGTTAAGAACCAGAAACCTATATAACAATGATCATGTCGACACAACTTTGGTACTCTATATAGACCGAGATAATGGTTTAGTCACACCAATGCTATAATTGTCGTGAAACCTATAACACATGGAAGACAACATTTACTATGTTGGTAGATAATACTGCTAAAAACTTAAATATCACTGATATGTCAAGTAGGTAAGCTATATTTGATAGTGTGGTACACCGATTGAAGAGGGGGGGGGGGAGGAATTACTGGGGTGATTGTTATTAAACGCATATTTTACAGTAAAAAGTTCAGAAGACAGGGTTAGAACCTACTCATTTGAAAAATATTTAATATGTGGAATATCATTTTTATGACAAATTTTTACCATAAGCCTTTTTTATCAAAATTTTGTTTGTCGAACATTACACAAGCATTTACTTCCTTTAAGTTAGGAAATCGCTTTTTTATGAATTTGTCAATGATATTGCTTCATTAACAAAATCACATGATCGCTCTGACGGTTTTGACTTTATTTGTTTGTGATCAATAGCTATCACTTGCGGAGGAAGTCCACCGAGCGTCCAGAATGCGACTAACGCAACGTTTGCGTTAACGGCTTATTACCGCAATGTGGCTACCTACGAGTGTCTGTTTGGTTACTACCCTGACGCAGCCCCAATCAGCTACTGCCAAGCTGACGCAACATGGAGCGCACCAAATTTCACGTGTAACGGTGAGAACTTGGTCTATCTACATGATCTTTATACATGCACACTTTATTTATTTTCTACATCACATTCGCATCATGTGAGAAACGAAAGGCTAGAATTGATAGACATTATTAATGTAACATAGACATGGTCATGATGATGGGAAAAGAAACGTATCATAAATTTTGGTATTGATGATTGGAGAGTGTATGAACAAAACAGCAACCTTTTCCACATGATCAAGTTATTATGTTTATCATGTTTCACCGTTGCACACAGCACTCCCCGCGTGTTACAGCGACCCCTGCTCCAATGGAGCGACGTGCACAGAAATCAGCGATGGGTCCTACACTTGCAGCTGTCCTGAAGGCTTTACTGGACTTAACTGCGAAACAAGTGAGAAAGGGGTTAATGTATATATTTCACATGTTTAAATATAGCCTCCTGCAGATACCATGAGCGGTGGCAGAATTGTGTTAACCCTTACATTTTCATGCATCGAAAACCACATTGGTTTAAAGATTGTCCGTCCCTTTTGCAAGCGTAAAATTTGAAATCGTCTATCACGATCGTAAATTGAAGAAAGTGTGATTCAAGACCATTTCTTAGAATATAGCATGTTGAAGCTTTCTGTATATGTAAAAAATTTCGGCCGTTAAATTTCAAATCGACTTTTTTCTTTGTTACAGTATCTGTGTGGTTATTATGCGTGTGTGAAATCCTAATTTTATGAGTAATTCCCAAACGTTGGAGATGATTCCTTCTATAGAACAATTTTTTTGATAATGCATTTTATAATTTAATAAACAGATTAATCAATAAAGCAGATATTTCAACACAAACTGCTAAGAGCCTGAGGTAAAGACTATTAATCAGACGTTGTTTACGTGCATTATTTGAATTTTACACTACGTATCAGTTTCAAATTGTGCATATAGAGCTTGCTAACACTTCTCTATATGTTTTGCCAATGTTTCGATGGTTTTGTGGTGATCTGAAAAAGGGACAGGCTGTCTTTAAACAGGGAGGTGTTACGAAGGAGTAGAAACTCGAGCATAATATATTCAAACATCTGTATGGGTTCTAAAGCGTGCTCATGAATGCCAAAAACATTCCATAATCATGACAATGCTTTGATGTTCCATGTGCCGTGCCGACATTTAGCTGATGTCAACTTGAAAAGAAATTTCTTTAATTTCCCATTTGTCTGTAGACGTTTTGTTTTTGACAAATTTGTTTGCAAACTTTAAGGAAGTTAACGGCAGATAATGACAGATCCTTTACTCTGCTTTTGTTTCGAAAAGTATTGAGGAATCATTAAAAATCGGACATATAAGCTATTTTTATTACTTACAAAATTGGCCAATTTCTTCACTTTCCGACAACTTGTGCATCTGGGGGATTCAACCACTCTCAAAATGATATATTAAGCTGTGTATTATCATTAACGGCATTTGTGTGTGTTTGCGTGAAACAGAGATATTTCACTTGAAAAACTTGTTTATTTGTGTTTGCTGATACCTGTTATGCTCATGGAAGTATTAACAGAACGGGACAAGCGAAATGAGACTGTAAATTTCTTTTGTCCTCTCCGAGAAGCCGTTGCCACACAATCATATTCATAATTGTTCAAACACCTGAACAGCACCTGTTGAGAACATATAACTTTTCAGCGGCTTGGCACATGGGTTCAAAGGAAGAAAGTTGCTTCATATCCTTCCATAACACGTCCCTGCTTTAAAACACATCTTCTTGACAATGGGAGAGTTAGAGCATTACGTTGGTAGTATATTACCCAGGTAATGTTTCGAATTGGAAAGGATCATTGTTCCATAGGCACATTATTCCAAAGTCTTGTTATTCCTAAAATGAAATAGAGTTCGTTAATCTAAAAATGAAACCATGTCATTTTTTTCAAGATGATCATGCTGCAATTCGATCTGAATTAGCTAATGTGAATATGAGAATTGTTTACATATGTGATAATCATGTTCATTCTTCAATGGAACTCAAATAGTTGATAAGAACGCTTACTATTTACTCTTCCCCGAAATCGTACTACATTGAATTAAGAAACATAAACCACGAAAAACGAAAACAAGAGCTTCGGCGTAAAACAAACATCACAACTTCGTTTACTTGTACAGCCATTACCACAAGCCCAACCACCGAACCACCTACAAGCGTAACGACTGTTACAACGGGTCCAACTGAACCTCCTGCATCTTCGACAACTACCCCTGTCGCAACTTCTGAGAACTATGTCAGTCAGACGAGCGGTTAGTATTCTTTCGCTGCTTCTTCTTCTATACGGATTATGTTACTTTAGATACTCTACAATTATAACGACAACAATTGTAACTTACCACTTGTAATGCTCTGACGAAATTACAATAGTTGAACTGTCTTTCTTACATGGCCAAGTTAACGATAAATATTTGAAAGGAAATGATAGCTCCTGTAAGAAATTAATGTTATATATAAACATTACAATTAATGTCATTTTTTTGCTGATTGAGGGTAATTATGAAGTGAGCTTTTGGGGAAAGACAAGAGAAAAGAACACTAACGCTTACACTGCAGCTGTCATTTCTCCTCAGTCACGTTATTTATTAGCAGAAGTTTTAATAAGAATTTAGAGGTAGATTGTCTACACCAGCATGTGAGGCTATTTACAAAAATATGACATGAGATGTCAGAATTATCGCAGAGAATACCTGGATTTTACTTTTTATGTGATATGTCAACAATATTGTTTTGAAAACGTTCTTTTCAGGAGAAAGTGAAAACACTTCATTACTACAGTAGCAGGTTTCATGACATTTGATCAATTATTATTCTTGGAATAATCCTTTCACTATTTGATAAGATTATAACTTTTGGACAAATTTGGACCTAAGACCTAACAATTGGTATGTATCAGATTATTTAAGAACGCAACAGTTCCCATTATGTAACATACCTGTCAATCCCCTGACACCTGCCATTACAGTGCCAAAAATAATGCATGATGCTCTTGGCACAAAATACATTACGGGTTGACAAAGGTTTGTTAAACACCTAGTATGTTATATCACATTACTCACACACAACTGTGTTCGCATTTGTCCACGGTATTAGCAACGAAAATATGAGATTAAATGGATTTTTTTTAATTTTTATCACCATTCCTTCAACTCCAGCTCGCGGGGGTTCTGAGTCATCATCTACCATGTCCACTCTGTCCATAACCGAAGGATTCTCCGAACCCCAATCGTTGGCAGGTATGTATTAGCTCTACTCTACATACTAGGCCTATTCATGAAAGCCTCTAAGGGAAAAAAATAATATAGATGCCGACCCCTCGTGGTTCACATCAGACGATTATTTAGCTTAAAACGGTATAAAACCGGCATCAAAGACTAACATACGTAATAAACATATAGTATACTACATTTCGGTCTACAGTTCAATTAATTTTATTCCAGTTATATTGTCAATTCGTAAAAACACAAAAATCATGAACAAATATACAGCCATAAACTGACGTAGTCATAGCGACGGAATCATTAGGAAAGCACAATAGGTGTGTGTGGAAATGACAGCGTTACGAAAAACAATGAACAATACAGCGTAAGAAAAAAAAAAAAAAACGTGACCTATTTTTTGTTATTATGTCATGGGCGATCTGCTCCTTTGCGCATCCAGAAACTGAATTGAGGTTCTATGATTGCAGCCCTGGGGTCATTTCATCAAAGGACTTGTCGGATATTTTATCCGACAAGTTTGCTCTCGGCCAATAAGATGCAAGCATTTCAGTAGCTTATAACAGTTTGTCGGATAAAACGTCCGACAAGTCCTTTGATGAAATGCCCCCCCCCCCTTGGTCACTGGATACAAGAACGCACACATTTGTGCACCATCTCCACTTCCTGAGGAGTAGTCCGTGCCCGCTGCACAATATCGGCGATGAGTCAAGATCATTCACATAGCCGCCCATCTCCTACCAGTTATGTAGACATGTTTACTACTGGGTGGAGAGCAGCAATGTAAAAGAAGAAAAGAAGGGATACAAGTGTCATGGGTGGGCTTGAACCTGGGACCTTGAGATCTTCCGTCACAGTTCACACCCACTACACCATGACACTTCCCATACATTAATATACACGTCTGTATATGGTTATCAGTTATGGAGCTAGCACTACCATTACAGGCATTTGTGCATTCGTCTATCTATCTGATTTTTATCATCGAGATATTAATCATTTTCTCAATTTTATCCAGATTCATTATAAAAACTTCACTTTTAAAATTGAACATTAGTTTTGAGGACATGAACAGTCGTGCGTACTATCATTGTTTCGATCATAAATCTTGACATGTGAAGACGGGTGAATCTTTGATTGAATCATGCTTTACTGAATACGTTTTTGAGAAATATATTTCCGAATAATTAATAAAAATCATCACTATGAAGCCCATTTTTCTTCTCCCATTTCATACACACGTACAATATTCCATATTGAATTTTTGGGCATACTGCGCCCAGTAGTAATATGCTTGCGTGCTCCATCCTGCAAATTAATGTAAACAAAAAAAGGAAGAGAACAAATCGTGGAACCAGAGGAATTTCAACCTGCATCTACCGCTTACCATGCATACCGAGCAGTGACATAACCACTAGGCTATTGTTGATGGAAAAGACACAATGAAGTAGTAACAAATACCTAAGCGTCTTGTTCACTCTGATTCATCAATATTCAATAGTCCGCCGTTAGGACCATTCTGCTAGATTTTGGTAAAAAAAAGGATATTTGGCGTAATTTCAAGTTCACTGAAAGATAGTGTAGGCATACAACCAGTAGTTACGATAGCATGATCCATCTTGTAAGTCAATGAAAAAAACGTGTAAGTTATCGTTTATTTCCTGTATGTTTCCAGGTGTCGTGGCAGGGAGTGTCATCTCAGTTTTCTTCCTGATTCTTCTACTGCTTCTTACAGTTCTGTTCGTGAGACGCAGGTAGGTTATTGATATCGATATTGATATTGGTGAACATGGTGAATATTGTGAAAAAGTTGTGAAAGATTATGCAAACACTCATCAAGAATCATCATCATCAAGTGCCGTCCCTTAGAAAATGGGTTGGCGGCTATGCACCTCCATCTTCTTCTGTCCCAAACAATTGTTCGTACATCATCATAATTACGTAAGTCCTGTCCACATGGTTCATGTCTTGATACCAGGTGGTTCGCTGTCTACCTACCCCACCTTTGCCCTCTACCATTCCTTCAAGTAACATCTTCTGTAGACCTCCTCCTCTCATCACATGACCAACATATACAAGTTTTCTATTCGAAATTATCATCATCAGATCTCTTTCTTTGCCTGCTCTATTGAATATATATATATTATTAGTTTCCATAACCCAGCTGATTCTTAGCACTCTTAGGAAGCACCACTTTTCAAATGATTCTAACTTCCGTTCTGTTTTCTTTGCATATAGTCTACGTCCACCTCCATACAACAGATAACTCCAGATGTAGCATTTCCAGATTCTGTATCTCAGTTCTAACGAATCAAATAGTTAAGAATACAAAGTAACAAATGATGCGGAATCGAACAACAGATAAATAAATATATTTTGAGTAAAAAGAACAGAAATTACAACAATGTATCGAGCCTGCTATATAATTATCAACGAGCGTAGGTCAAAATAAGAATAAGATATTTTAAAAGCTTGGTTCCATGTATTAATGGGCATATACAGTACTGGGAAGACCAAAAAAAAACGTCAAAAGGTGATAGTGAGCAATCTTTTTGCCAATGGTCTTAAATTCACGTATTGTCCATTTTAGTAACGTTTGTATACATAGGTCACACGGCAAACTCTTTTACATGACATAGCAAGATTGAATTCGTGACTAGAATACAAATGTAACGTATATCAAACGCAGATTATTGATGATGATTTCACTAGTCCCGTGTATTTGAAATCTTTCAGCATCAGATATAAATATTAATGATTCATCAAGATTAGTCCTCGAACTATGTAGCAAACGTATATGATTTCATAAGTGATCGGGTTTACTGGATATAACTTACATTTCATGTTTTCCTCCGCTGGATTCTAGACGACCACCCGCACCAAGCGCAAAGGACGGGATAGGCGAGGAAGAAATGGCAACTTACGAAACAGCAGGGAACTTTTACGAGGAGTACGAACAAGATAATGAAATATCGGGTATGAATAACGGAGCTTTTGCTGGGGATAATGATGTAATAAAAGATAGGGTCATCCCTGTTGGCGTAGCAACGGTTTATACGAGGGGGAAAGGTATAGGTGTGACTTCACCGGTATCCATGGCAACCAAGCCGACTGGTAGCAACAAAGGTAGCTTCAGCTATGATGCTAAGGAAACTTTGGAAGGAGAGATGGTAAATAATGACTTATACGCACCATCTACTCCTGAAAGCAACAGGAGGCATGAAGTCCAAACGGCATTGCCAAATGGGACCTGCCTCGCAGCTGGTCATGAAGCTGGATCTGGCGACGGTGCCTACGACGATGGCGGAATGGTGACGAACGAGCTGTACATCCCAGCGGTAGGCGAGACCACTACGGACGATGCATCGTCCAATCTGAGAATTGGCCGACTCGCTGTCGCCGACGCAGTTGTCAACGACACGCCCACGTACAGACATCAATCCAAAAGAAACCATGATAACGGCATGGTTGATACTCCCCTGTCGTCTGATCCCACCTATCACGAACTTGAAGATGACAATTATACAGCCTGTGCGGATGTGGATGATATGGTTGACAGAACCTACGAGCTGGAGAGTGAGAACGGCAACGACCGCCATGTCGATAACGACAATGAATGCGACGGTATGATTGATAACGAGCTGTATTCTCCAGATCCGTCATACACACTACCGAAAGAGAGCACGGAAGAGTATGCATATATCACCAACCCGCGGGATGAACACATCGAGCGGGACATCATGACAGACAATGCCCTCTACACGCCGTATGACGTCGACGTCGCGGACGACGACGATTGTGGTGACGATGACACGTATTTGAATACTGAATTTCACGATGTGCCAAACAACTTGATTGAGAATGATTTATACGGTGCACAGGATGATCGTGAACAGTGAATGGGGGTTTCATGGTTGTTCACCGTCGTGAAAAATATCAGAGCGAGTTACAGTCACTTCAAGGGATAGTTCACCCTGAAAATATTGCTTTCAATCAAAGGGGACACATGAAAGAAACATATGAGTGAAGGTTTGACGAAAATCGGTCAAAGGATGCGAAAGTTATTTGATTTTAAGGTTGTGATTTTTTGACGTCACATGCGTGGTGCTCTCGCACATGCTGTGTACTACTTTTGTTGTTTGATGAAGGAATACATTCTTTTCATAGCGATATGTGTGTAAAAAACATGCGTCTAATGCATGGGCGGAAATCGCTCCCCGAAGGTGGAGGGGACATGTTTCTTCCTCAAGAAGTAGCTGAGCGGGAGGGGGGGGGGGGGGGGGGGGGTACACGACCGGAAATAGTGGGGGGACATTGGATATTGTGTCCTCAACCTTTCAAATGGTGGGGGGGGGGACGACGAGACCCCCCCCCCCCCCCGTCCCCCCGGGATTTCCGCCCATGGTCTAATGATATATCAAAAGTACAGGTAAAATGGTAAAGGTCAGTTTGACAAAATGGCAATTTTCCAAAAGATTGTACACAACATATGAGGGAGCACCTCGCACGTGACGTCACAAAGTCAAAACTTTACAATCAAATTACTTTTTTTTGACCGATTTCCATCAATCCTTCACTAATATGTTTCTTTCATGTGTCTCCTTTTATTGAAACCAAAATAATTTCAGGGTGAACTATCCCTTTAAAGTCACTTCGCTTGTCCTAAAAATGCGTAACAGTCATCCGGAATTGCCCCATCACACAGCCAGTCGCGACCAGTTGGGTAAGCACTTACGAGTGGGAATAGTCATGTCAGTGAACCGATACAAAATGCACCCCATTTATAGACTGTCCGTTCACATTCACTAAATGCTTGATATAACAACAATAATACAGATAAACAGCGCAAAGTGTGTAGATATTCTTCCCTTTGTTAGATTTCAACCTTACGGGGAAAAAATGTAATTGTTATATCATTTGCCAACAATTACCTTCCTCATATCCATCTCATGCACACGCAGTTTTTTCTGTTTATTTTCATTATCTTTTTTCTTCCTTTGTGTTCACATCCCTTTCTCTTTATAGAAATATATGTCATTAATGATGTGTTATATATCAAACAAAGTAAAAAGCAGCAAACATAAGACAGGGGAGTGTTAAATCAAACGCTAGTTGGCGCTGTCGTATCTCTATGCAGGTACTCTATAGATATCCAGAGCCAAGTATAAACAGAGTTTGGCCAACTCGGTTTCAAGAGATCACAACCACAACACGGCACGTGTTGCTTTGTTGGGCAAGCGAATAACAAAAGTACATGCGCCATGTTGTAACCGAATGAAACCAAGTTAGCCAAACTCTGTATATAGATGGCTCTGTAAATACTCGTATCATCATTAAGTACCGTCCCTTAGAAAGTGGTTGGCGGCTATGCACCTCCATCTACTGCTGTTCCAAACAATTGTTCATATATCATTATAAGCATAATACATTATATTCATAACATAATATATAGAGTCATGTATATATATATATAGAGAGAGAGAGAGAGAGAGAGAGAGAGAGAGAGAGAGAGAGAGCGATAGAGAGAGAGAGAGAGGGAGAGAGAGTTCGGTAAAACATACCGTATATTCTTTTGTAATCTGCTTGCCCAAGAAAGCAACACGCTTCATGATGTTACCTGTTGTAACCGAGTAGCATAAAGTCTGGAGTCTCAGTTACTAAGCATTGTATCATTTGTGTGTCTCAACATATAGTGAATTGTAGAGTGTAGTTTAAACGTACTAGTGCTTCTTCTAACTACACTACTAATTTTTATCAAGTTATTGGTGTTTTCACGACCCTGGCGGGTGTTTCACCAAGCTGTTCGTAGGTTACGAACGACTTTACGAACGACTAGTGATTCCTTCTTGTGCTAAATGCGATACCACACTTTGTTCATTGAGAATCTGATTAAGCACAAGAAGGGATCACTAGTCGTTCGTAAAGTCGTTCTTAACTTACGAACAGCTTGGTGAAACACCCCCAGATGTAAGATGTGCTAGATATCATATATTCCAAGACGTATTTTTAGATCTTTCAGCACTTTAGAAATGACGACCTTGAAAGTTTCCTGCGGCATTATCATGATTAACATCAAGGAAAAATATTTACGTGTAGTTTACCCGTTTGGTACTATTTAAATACACGCAGGAAAAATATTATGTTTTATCAATGTGATAAATGCTTTTATTCATTAGTTCATCCTTGAAATGCAATACGTGTTATGTACGCATTTCATGGATAAAAGTCATCCAGAAACATGAATTTGACTTGACCCTTTTCAATCGAATTCAGAAACATGAAAAATGCTATGATGTCGTCAATTTGGTCTAGTTCTCCTCGTTGTGTTCTTTTATGTCTGTAAGGGGATTGATTTCTTTTTAAAGTTGGTAAAGTATTAGAATTGTAACCCGTTTACCATGTTTACAATGCTTCCATTTTTCATTTAGCGACCAAGTACGGTTGATAATCTCTGATGATGCACTTAGCGTACAGCTTCCATAATTACACTCCAACGACGTGTACTAGTATGAAAGGCTATCTTACATAAATCGAGAAATACAATTTATTGTCCATGTATTGAAATTCAGTGATTCCTATGAACGCATTATCTGTAGAGTCATTCATCATGAAGCTATATTGACTTTGTATTCTCTTGATTAAAAAAACCGAAATATGCTATTGTGTGGTTTGGTTTCGTTTTTATGTGGTTTGGTATTTTATGGTTTTATCATTTCTATAGAGAGTTTGGCTTAATTTACAAACACGCTTCAATGGTGAGTGTAATGTATGGGGGTATGTACAAGATTGTCTAAAAGTATTCCCCTTTATCAAAATGGTTGTCATGATAATAAATACAAAAAATATCGTTTATTGATATAATTTAGAAAGATACCTATTTTGTCAAATCGGCATCTTTCAGTTCAAATCAATTTGAAACATTTATTTCTTCCTCAATAATCATATTTTCCAAACATACAAAACAAAATAAACTCATATCAATATAATCACGCAATGAGACATTTTAATGAAATTCACAATGATTATGTCAATTACAGCATACATGCTATGTAATCTGAATATGGTTGACCAACGTGTTTGCTTTTTTGACGATTTTGAAATCGAATGATAGAAAAAAAACAGTAACTAAATACACTTATGTTTCCATGAGGACAATATGCGATATGTAAAACTAACAAAAGAGGCTTTTCTTGTAAATGAGAAAAATGTGTCTATCACTTGCATTGGCCTCAGTGCAACACCACATCATGTTAGATTGAATATCTCGCAGTAAGATGAATATTTCTTGTCCACATTTTTGTCGTATGTAGGGAATGTTGGGTGCAATCTAAGAATACCAATAACTCATATTTGAGTAATTTGTCACTTGCTTCCTTTTGTCAGAGTAGGGCAGTATAAGCCACACAATAAATGACTGACATGGTATTCTGCTTACAAATTTGAACAACGTTGCCATGTATAGGGCCATTCAAACACAAAATTTAAAGAGCAGCTGTGTATTGAAATATTCTACGGCAACTACTGACCAAATAAAGACAAGGTTATGATAAAGCAATAACATAAAATCAGGTCATCATTAAAACAAAAAAAAGGTTTTATGGCCCCTTTATAAGAAATGATAAAGATAACGGCTCATGGAGTCGCAGTGTTCAATGATAAGGATTTGCTTATTAAGATACGTGGAATGGTTGAAAAAATTCAGGTCATTGTTAAATCAACAAAACGAGTGTTTGATGAGTCTTTATGAATGAACCCTTGTCTTAGAGTACATATATTCATTTGTCAGGATTTGTTCATAAAGATATGTGCCATCGTTCAAATAAAATCAGGTCATCTTTCAATCAACAAAACAAGTATCGTATTAGCCTTTACAAATTGGCCATTGTCTTACGATAGGCCTATTCCCTTGTCAGGATTTGCTAATAAAGATATGTGAATCGGTTGAAATAGAATTAGGTCATCGCGTTACCAACAAACAAAATTTTTGCTGTATTTCGCTTTGAGTATTTGCGCACACACCGCTGGACATGGAATTCACTGCGGTCAGGGTTGCGTTTGATTTCAAATATGTCATAATCATGATAATTTTAGATTTAAATCCTTTCTAGTGTCCTGACGTCAAACAGGAAACAGGAAACAGAAATCACTCCACATGGTCAAAATGATCGTGGATTTATTCATGATGTGCCCATTCACCACTACGTCCCTTATATGCTTTAAAATACTTCACAAACAGCCTGATACAGTAAATTATTCATCTCAAATGGAAAGTCCACCCTTTATGTCGGTATTAATCAAAGAAAAAGCATGAAAAAATACAAAAGTGAAGATTAGACGATATTCCGTCAAAGAATAAAAAAAGTTATGATTTATCAAAATTCTAATCTGTTTTTTGCCACGTGCAAGATGCTTTCCTATATGTTGTGTATTATTATCATTCCCCTTTTTTCTATATTTTTGGTGATGGAATACTTCTTTTTCAGAAAGGTATGTGTGTAAATATGTACATGTCAAATACCACATGCACAGGTAACATCTTTTGGGAAAATTAAAGTTCTAAACCGAAATAATACACAAGATTTTGAAAAGCACCTCGCACACGACGTCACAAAAATAAAACCTTTAAAAAATTATAACTTTCTTATCTTTTGACGGATTTTCATCGAACTATTAGTTGTATAAGTCCTTTATGTTTTTTGCTTTCATTAAAATCAACTTAAAAACTTCAGGATGGCCCTTCCCTTTAAATGATGGCGTGAGCTTATCAAGAAAAAATACTTCGAAGATAATAAAAATCCCATGATTCGACTGGAGTGATAAGAAAGGTACGGATATACATCCAGATAACGCGGAAGTGTTACCCATGACTAAATATTATTTCGTTATCTAATTTTAGATAAAAGTTACCAGTGCGCATACTCTTACCTACATCCGTTTCCGTTTAGCAACTCTATTTTATTCTGATGTTGAGATTTATTATTTAAACATAAACATGATATCTCAGAAACTCTAACGCCTTAATCGCTTTCTCGTGACGCTCGTAATAGTCGTTTTGCTTTCAGACGTATCATTATTACTATTATTACTATTTTCACTATTATGTCTATATCCCACATAGACCAGTGAGCGCAGTATTGCCCTACTCTGACAAACGGAAGCAACTAACAAAAGAGACTTTTCTTGTAAATGAACAAAATGTGTCTGTCACTTACATTGGCATCAGTGCAACACTACAGCATGTTAGATTGAACATCTCGCAGCAAGATGAATATTTCTTTCCAGATTTTTGCCGTATGTAGGGAATGCTGGTAAGAATCTAAGAATGCCAATAACCCAGATTTGAGTGATTTGTCACTTGCCTCCTTTTGGTAGAGTTGGGTAGAATATTTGGGGTAGTTTGGCTTTCAGACTTTTGGACATTTATAATCCAAAGGAAACAAAAAAAAAACATTATTATTTTCCGTTTTTCTTATGTTTGGGCGAGTCAGAGAAGATATCGATGACGAGACGTCCACCAAAGCCTGACCCCTTTAATAGTGAAGGTAGGATTAGAAATGTTTAACAGCCCTGGAGACAGGCTAAATACTTGAGGTGAACAATGAAGATCAGGGCGAATGAATAAAGGTTAAGGAGAACGCATGGGTGCCATACTATAATTGCATTCATTTATGTATTTTGCATTATTAAAAGCAGAAAAGTTGGACCACGTACTTGAGATCTGTGAAAGTTGTATACTATGTATTTAGATAGGTAGGGATAGGTGTAAACTTTGTAAAGGGTGTGATAGTGTCTGTATACGATTATGCACATTATTATACGTGTGTATGTATGTGCGTATGTCAGTGCGTGCGTGTGCTTGCGTATACATTGAATATGAGTACGTGTGTTCTGCAAATGAGTGTGAGCGTTCGTGTGTGTGCAGCGGTTGATCTAGGAGGGGGTAGGGGGTGTTGGGGGGTTTAACCCCCCCCCCCCCCCCCCTTGGCCTGCCACGTTGAAATGTGATGTGCATAGAGAAACGCCATCATGTGTTCACACCCACATGAGGGTGTTTTAAAGGGATAGATCACCCTGAACATAAGTTGGTTTCAATGAAAGCAGAAACATGGATGAAACCTATCAGTGAAGGTTTGACGAAAATTGGTCAAAGGAAAAGAAAGTTATTAAATTTTGAAATTTCAATTTTGTGACGTCGCGTTAGAGGTGCTATCACATATCTTGTGTACAATATTTTTACATGAATTGTTCTTTTTCTGTTTTTGACAATGGGATGATTTTTTTTTCACATACAGATATGTTTGTAAAAACATATTTTTGATGATGTATCTAACACACAGGTACAAGGATGTATATTTTTTTGAGAAAAATGCACAATTTCGAGAAAGGAAACATTGGACACAACATTATGGGAGAGCACCTCACACATGACGTCGCAAAATCAAAACTTTAAAAGGTCATAACTTTCTTATCCTTTGACGGACTTTCATCAAATCTTCACTGATATGTTTCTCTCATGTGTCTGCTATTACTGAAGAAAAAAATAACTTCAGGTTGAACTATCCCTTTAATGGTCTCCAGTGTAAATGCCAGGAAAATCTCATCATTGGGACAAACCTCTCAGCCAAAACCTAGATCCACCACGGGTTGGGTGTAGATTCGTATAATGCGTAGGCCTACATGCATTATGCAAATCAATCACGGTTGGATAAGCCTAAATACAATTTAATCAAAACTCGAACAAATATGAACATTTGTCAAACAACGTTAGCACTTAAATCTATATCAAGCATTTAAAGCCACAAAGCCCACGCGGTACCAATACGTCATCATAATGACCGTCTGACTATATATACAACCTAAACAAAAACCACTCGTTCTTCTCGATTTCATCACAATGTGTGGACTGAGAACGCTATTACGTAACAGTCTTGAGCTGTTTGGCGGGACTTTCCCCTCTCGTAAGCGCATATTGTTGTAAGCTTAGAGGGTTTTTTTTTTTTACTTCTAAAGGGGAAAAGTGGGTAGAGGGAAAGGAGCTATTGTTGAAAGGGAGCTATTGGAGAAGAGAAACTGGAAAGAAATCTTTTGGAGTGAACACAGTATAATTCAATCAAAAACCAGATCAGCCATGAACACAATTCGAACAGTGTTAACACTAAATCTTGACAGCATGTAAGCGGCAGGCCCACGCGGAACCAATACGTCTTACGATACAGACAGTGTGTTCCTTTTCCAGGTCAAAAAAAACAACATTTTACAAAAAATAACATTTTATAAAAAAAAAAGAAGAAAAACACGGAAATGGAAGAGGATGATGCATCAGAATTTCCCTCTCAATAATAAAACCGGAAACTGACTTTAAGCAAAATTAAAGCGATCGCTAGATTTTTAGGTTTGGGGGCTAGACATGATCAACAATGGACGGAATATCATGTGAAAATGCTATTACGTAACAGTCTTAAGATGCAGGGACTTTCCCTCGCCTAAGAGTGTATTGTTGTGTGCGTATTAGAGTGCTTTTGACGGTTCGGTTTACTAAAGGGGGTAAGGGGAAGTGGGAAGGGAGCTATTGGAAGGGAGAAACTCGTGTACATAGCCAATGGTAGTCTGAAAGAGCTCAGGGGGGTGTTTCACCAAGATGTTCTTAAGTTACGAACGACTTTACGAACGACTGGTTATCCCTTCTTGTGCTAAATGCGATACCACACTCTGTTCACTGAGAATCTGACTTTGCACAAGAGGGGATCACCAGTCGTTCGTAAAGTCGTTCGTAACTTACGAACAGCTTGGTGAAACACCACCCAGGGGTAATGGAAGGGGAGGGGGACTTTGGAGGGGATTTGGAGGGAATGTGAGATTGGGGAAGTAAAGAAAGAGGGGGGGAGAGAGAGAGGGAAGAGAAAACGAAGGGCGAAAGGAGAGAGAAAGGGAAGGGGAGGGAGAGGGGAGAGATTGATATATAGAGAGGTGAGAGAGAGAGAGAGAGAGAGAGAGAGAGAGAGAGAGAGAGAGAGAGAGAGAGAGAGAGAGAGAGAGAAAAAAAAAAGAAAGAGAAAGAGAGAGAGAAGATGAATCTAATGTCATGAATGTGATGAAATAACAATAAAACACCTTTTACAACACATAAAGAGGGGGTTGTGGAAATGAAAGAAGGGGAAGAGTAAGATATATACCGCATAGATATTTTGTAAGTATATTTGTAAGTACGATTGCGTGAGATACGGAAAGAGAGGGTTAGAAAGAGAGAGAGGGAAATTAGGAGAGAGACAGATAGACAGACAGACATACAGACAGAGATACGTAACACGTGATTGCATGTAGATTGTTCTTATCTGTTGTTTTTCTTTTTGTTTTTTGTCATTCTTCCTTTGAAATAGGGCGTTGCGGAGTTGAAGAGGGGGAGGGGGGGGGGAGGGGGGGGGCTTTGATGTATGACGGGTCAACCACTGGTATCACTAGACTCCGAACTTTGCAATAGACCTATTAGTATGATGAATACAAGCACACTTATCTCTCCACAATGATTTTTATGTATCTGGTTCCGCTTACGACGTTAGCTCACAAAAGCTTACTCGAGGTAGCCAGTAGCTATATTTGCGATGCGAAGTGCATCGCTAGACAATGTGCATGACTGTCGCCTCATACCGAAAGTGATCGCAACATCGAAAAGTCTTCAAGACGTATTGATATCTCACGTCATCGGCGGAGTAGGACTACATAGGACTACGCTGTGACTGCCAGGTGCTACGAGGAAGCTGTATGTATTATACTGTCATGTTCATTCGGGAGGCAGGTTTTCGTTCTTGCTGGATCGATTGGAATCAAACCTATTTAAAGTCCTTGTGGCCTTGTTTGAGCCACTCGCGTTCGTAAAGACTCATGGAACCGTGTAAATGACAATTAACCATGGAAACCATCACCGTGTCACGTAATATGTTTGTCTGACTATGACGTAGCGAGATACAGGAACCACAGCCCACGTGACTATCGATTCAAGCAGCATAACTCCTTTTATTCTCAACCATGTGAAATCATTTCTACCGGATTAATACCGTACGAGATTCTTACAAAGGTGAAGTCATTCAGAGCTCTGTGCGTCACATCACAAAAAGATACCAGTTGGAAATACGGGTTTACCCTTCCAACACCAGGACTTGAAAAGCGCTCTGTGTAATACACATGTGTATGCCGATGGTGTTGATAGGGTTAATGTACGTGTAGTGCAAAGGAACGTGTATAAAACTCTTCGTGCATGGATTTGCCTCACGTTGGAATAGTAGTATACGTGGCAGGACGGACATGATCATGGTGAATGTTTAACACTCAGTGGACCAGATAAAGTGATGTCCTATAGGGATCGTATGCATAACTAGTGAACACAAAACACACGTGGCACACAGGAGGTTAACTGGATTGTGTGTAATGGTGGTTTAATCCAGGAGTAGGCAGGCTAAGTGTTTAAGAAATGTGGATGATTCTTGATGTCCGAGTAAACCCCTTAGACGGCCAGATAAACTACTGCTCTATAGGATTTGTGTGTGTAACTTGTTACAAAAATGCATCAGTGATGGATTAAATGTCAACTTGAAACGAATAGCCCTTTT
The DNA here is from genome assembly GCA_963669155.1 of Arbacia lixula. Classification (NCBI taxonomy): domain Eukaryota; kingdom Metazoa; phylum Echinodermata; class Echinoidea; order Arbacioida; family Arbaciidae; genus Arbacia; species Arbacia lixula. Next base: position 4,422,936 of record OZ022587.1, on the reverse strand, counting down.
TGCGAACTACACAGTGAATGGATGTGATATTATAATTTATGTCAGTGAAACCGGAAGTTTGGATACATAAATACCTTCATCATTGGCTGCGCATCGCAGTACGGCCGGCTCGTGAGGGATTGTGAAATTAATCAGAATGACAGAAGCAAAGCTCGTGATATTCATTTAGACTATTCCTCATATAGTCTAAGCACGATATATTTCGTTCTGGGACGTACAATATGGATACTATATTAGTTTAAGGATACTTCCGTTTCATCAAATAAGAAGCTGTCTTGCACCGTCTCAGTAACGGAAGCCGAGGAGATACTTCCCGACGCAATTCAACTCGACATTACAGGCGATCCACCAAGCCGCTTACTTTCACGTACAATATTAAAACCGTTGACATACGCAATTGCGTGATCTACCGAAGTTGTTTCATATACGGACTTGTCACCGGATAAATCCAATTGGAGGAATACCATCTGATCCAAAGAATTGTCGAATATACGAGAACTAAGTAGTAAATCATACTGTGGATTGGCCCTTTAAGTGTCAGCGAGACTGAACGCTCAATGCTCTATGCGATTTGTGTGTATTGATACCGAAATACTGAACAAGAAATAATGAAGTGATAAGTCATACTGTGTATTAATCCTTTGAGTGTTAGACAGACGCTGCTAGGCGAGAATTGTGTTCATTGATGGTGAAATAATCAAGAAGGATTTCGTCATTGACTTATCACACACAATAATTTTGTGCTGACTTTGTGCTAGGACAGTTTCAAGCCGATTGTACGTGCCAGGACCCCGAGTCGTCAGGGCAGAGTGTAGCGATGTCTCGGCATGGCAGTGACTGCGTTTCCCTGTTCGCATTCCACTTTGTTCTCGTTCTGCTGCTTTGCAACCTTCGTAAGTACACAATTAAAGCAAACATCATTCATCTTGTAAACACAGTAGACAGTTCAAACGCACTCATCCGCACCCCAAAACATATTACGCATAATATATAGATATGTAGATAATAATGATTTGATTTATACACTTATATACGGATAGAGACTTTGAACAGATCGGTGGACGGAGAGAAATAGAGAAGGGGAGAAAAAGAGTGGGGAACAGAAAGAGAGAGGGGGAATTCGCTGAGCGAGAGACAGAGTGAGAGAGACAGAAATAGACAGACAGAGACAGAGAAAAAAGAAAGACAGAGAAAGAGACAGAGAGGGGGGAGGCATAAGGAGACAGAGTGAGAGAGAGGGGGGTAGACAGACAGACAGACTGACAGACAGAGACGGAGAGAGATACAGGGAGAGAGTGAGAAATACAGACAGACAGACAAAGACAGGACAAAGTGGGACAGACGAAGGGGCAGATTGAGACGAACAGGGAGATGGGGGACATAACACGGAGTGAGAGACAGAGTGTTAGAGACAGAGAGAGGCAGAGAGAGACAAACATACAGACAGACAAAGAGACAGACAAACAGAGACAGACAGAGAGACAGGGTGAAGCAGACAGGGAGAGGGGGACAGAGTGAGACAGACAAAGGGACAGGCAGACAGACAGAGACAGACAGACAGACAGACAGACAGACAGAGACAGACAGACAGACAGAGACAGACAGACAGACAGACAGACAGAGACAGACAGACAGACAGACAGACAGACAGACAGAATGGGTGCGTGATGGTATACAACATACCAGTGAATGAGTACAGCATTTCAAATATTTAACCCCCCCCCCCCCTCCTCCTCGTTGAAAAGATCGTCTCTTCTTCTACAGACTGCGAACTACTACACCACTGCAGGAATAAAGAAATTTACTACAGACTAGTATGTGTTTTGTACCATGTCTTAACAAAAAATATTTGACACATTTGAAAATCAATGAATAGTAAATTGCAACTCGAATTAGGCTAAAATGGGCACATCATTAAGTATAAGGGTGTAATTTTTTTTAGACACAGGTTTAGTGATATTTCATCAATTATTATTGTTGTAATAATGTATGGAATAATTTTTTGGTCATATTTGGACGAAAACGTTTATGTGTATCAGATTATTTATTCAGAACACAACAATGAACATTGTATATCACACTTGTCCGTTCACTAGCAACTTCCATCACAGTGTCATTAATAATGCATGATGCTTCTGGCAAAAAATAAGTTGTGGGTTGACATGTATGACACGTGTGACATGGGAAATGGCCATTGCAGATCCTAACAGGGACACGTGAAAGATATGAATTAATTTCCTTTTTTAAAACCATGCTTGGCACCGCCAAAGATTGATGTGTTCTGAGTGTGTGCTTTTCAGGTGTTTTAACAATTATGAACATGATTGTGTAGCAACGGCTTCTCAGAGAGAACAATGGAAATGTACAGTCTCATTTCGCTTGTCCAGTTCTGCTGGATGGCATCAATACTCTTGCGAGCAAACCAGCGAGAAAAATAACAGGTTCTTCAAGAAAACTACCTCAGCTGCGCGCAAATGCACACAAACTCTGTTAATGATAACACAAAGATTAAGATGAAATTTTGATAATAATTAAATCCCGCAATTCCGTAAAAAAAACAACTCCGGAAAATGAGGGAATCAGTCAATTTTGTAAGTAAGGAATTCATCTCATATCTCTGTTTATTCGTCATTCCACAAATCCTTTGGAAGAAAACCAATTACAGGATCTTTAGTGAATACATTATGAAAAGTTTCTATTGAGTTTGTGCCAGTGGTAAACCTGAATACAATGTACTTCAATTTCAATTCGATATGAAACATTACTCTCCTAATTCCTTCCATCCCGATAACAATCTTTAAAGGGATAGTTCACCCTCAAATAATTTTGATTTCAATAAAAGGAGGCGCATGAAAGAGACATAATTGTGAAGTTTGAATGAAAATCCGTCTAAGTATAAGCGTTGTGATTTTTTTAAGTTTTGATTTTGTGACGTCACGTGCGAGGTGCTCTCCAGTATGCTGTATACAATTTTTTTTTAAAATGTGCATTTAAAAAAAAAAGTATCTCTTTTCCTGTGCATTTGATACATCATTAGAAACATGATTTACACACATACCCGTATGAAACAAAATAATTCCGTTGTCAAAAACAGAAAAAGAGCAATTTATGGAATTATTCTGTACACAACATATGGGTGAACACCTCGCACGTGACGTCAATGTCCGTTGTCGGACGCATCACACACTGGCAGGGGCAGCACGACTATGAATGTAGACTATGGTCGCTTTGTTTCACACGTAAACGGAGATAGCTTTTCACTTTTCCTAAAAGGGTTCTTGAAGCTGTGACTGTAAAATTTCATACACCTTGTCTTTAGGGTATATTGCTGATTCCTGCCAAGTTTCATGAATTTTGCAAATAGCCAACCCTTCTTTAGTTCCTATTTCCATGAACAAATAAAATTTATGTTAAATCAAAGGTTATGGTTGTTCAAACACCAACGACTGCGATTGATGGGTTCATATTTCAGAGAGTGAGTACTTTGAGAACAAGGAAATTATCATGTCTTGGTTTGGCATGAAATCATGAAGAATACTTCGTACTTGACGTTAATGGCCATAGCAGATGCTTAAAGGTAGACCGTCCCTTTTGCAGACCTAATTCTGAAACTTCCCTAACTTTGTCATCATTTGATAGAAAGTGTCTATATAACATGATAACCTTTCCCTGGAATCGACAAAGTGCAATATTCGGTTTTGAGGAAATAATCTTCGATACTTGATCGAACTTTCTTTTCTTGTACCACGAAAATAGTCGTAATTTCAAGTTGTGTGAATGGTCGGCAATCAAATGGAATCAAATCTCAGTGAAAGCTATCTAGATTTTCATTTATGCAATGGGAGTTATAATACCTCTGACCTTAAAATGTAACAGTTGGTATCCCAAAGATACGTGCTAAATATTTCCAAACTTTCATGACGTTTGCAGATGTTTGCAAAAGCAACGGGCTATCTTTAAGAACACGAATGAGAAGTCTGGTCTTGGTATGTTTGGCGTGCAAATCATAGAATATACTTCAACGCTAACAGCGGATGCTTTAAGAGATAGTTTACCCTGAAAGTTAGTTGGTGTCAATAAAAGCAGACACCTGACGATTTTATGAAAATCCGTCAAAGGATAATATGTTATGATCTTTTAAATTTTTGATTTTGTGACGTCAGGTGCGGTGAGCTCTCCCATTTGTTGTGTACAGTTGTGTTTCTTTTTAATTTGCATTTTCTCAGAAAGATATGCGCCCTTTTACCTGTACATTTGATACATCAGTAGAAATACCTTTTTACACACATACCTTTATTTAAAAAACAAATAATAATTCCGTCGAGAAGGAGCAATTTATGGAATTACGGAATGTGGCCTCGCACGTCACAAAATTGACATTTCACTAGATAATAACTTTCTTATCCTTTGACGGATTTTTGTCACATCTTCACTGATATGTTTTTTTCATGTGTGTCCTTTTATTAAAACCATCTTATTTTCAGGGTGAACTATCTCTATAAAGATGACCCGCCAATCATCTCCTCAAAATCTCCTGACCACTTTAATTTCGCATTTAGTTATTGGGAGGGAAGTTCTGATTCCGTTTCTTCTTTAATTTTCCGTGTTTTTAACAAATATGTGATTTTTTGATATGCAACAGGGACACCCTGTCATTAAGAATTCAAATGATAGGTTTGTTCCTATTTCTTTAGCATGCAGGTATCATGATTATGAAACGTACTTGAACGCTATTAACGGCTACGTGACATTTAGTTATAGGGAAAGAAGTTCTGATTCAGTATCTTCTTCTTCCGTGGTTTAAAAAAAAATGAAATGTAGAAGGGACACACTGTCTTTAAGAATATGAATGATAAAATTGGTAATATATGATTGACATGAAGGTATCATGATTGTAAAATGTGCGTTGATATGTACGTAGCATATTAGCACTAGTATTAAAACGAGTGGCCTGTATTCAGAACAGACACGTTTAGTCTGGATGCGGTTGTGTAGCATCTATATATATTTGGATGCGGGCCATTGAATATAATATAATTATGTACGTATTGCAGTATTACGGACGTATGAGTCATAGTAGCGATAGTACAGTACAATAAGTAGAAGCACAAGTATTTTAAGTAGTATTGTAGTAGAAGTAGTAGTAGTAGTAGTAGTAGTAGTAGTAGTAGTAGTAGTAGTAGTAGTAGCAACACTAATACTACTACTACTTCTATTACTACTACTACTAAGACTACGACTACTACTACTACTACTACTACTACTACTACTACTACTACTACTACTTCTACTACTGCTACTACTACTACTACTACTACTACTACTACTACTACTACTGCTACTTCTACTACTTCTACTACTACTACTACTACTACTACTGCTGCTACTTCTACTACTACTACTACTACTACTACTACTACTACTACTACTACTTCTACTACTACTACTACCGTTACTACTACTACTACTACTACTACTACTACTACTACTACTACTACTACGTTTACTACTACTACTTCTACTACTACTAATACCACTACTACTACTACTACTACTACTATTACTACTACTACTACTTCTACTACCACTACTAACATCGACTGTGATTGATGGGTTGATATTTCAGAGATTGAGTACTTTAAGAACAAGGAAATGATCATGTCTAGGTTTGACATAGAATCATGAAATAAACTTGACGTTAACTACCATAGCAGGTGTTTAAAGACAGGTTGTCCCACTTGAAAAACTCATAAATATCGGCGGAAATCAGCAGCCTACTTGACGATAACGTGTGCGAAATTTAGCGATCATAACGTCAAGAACATTTTCAGGAAAGAGAATAAAGTCCTTGTTTACGTTTGAACCGCAGCAAGCAAAGTCTACATTCATAATTGTCCCTCTCAGCGCACAATGCAAGCATTGAGCGTCTGTCTGTCTGTCTGTCACTCTCTGTGTCTCTGTCCGTCTGTCTGTCTGTCTGTCTGTCTGTCTCTCTCTCTTTCTCTCTCTCCCTCTCTCTCTCTCCCTCTCTCGTTCTCTGTTTCCTTAAGTTAAGTTGGTTTCATGAAAAGTGACGGAAATCCGTCAAAGGATAAGAAAGTTATGATCTGTGAAAAATTTGATTTTTTGACGTCACTTCACGTGCTGTATGATTCCATAAATTGCTCCATTTCTGTTTTTTGACAACGGAATAATTTTTGCTTGGAGGTATGTGTGTAAACACGTGTTTTAATGGTGTGTCAAATGCACTTGTAAAAGGAAACATATCTTTTTGCCAGTAAGACAATTTAAAAACAAATTGTACACAACATATGCATGATATAGGAGAGCACCTCACACGTGACGTCACAAAATCTACACTTTAAAAGATAACATCTTTCTTATCCGGAAATTTATTAAACCTTCATTGATAATTTATGTTTCTCTCATGTGTCTGATTTTATTCAAACCAACTTAATTTCAGGTTGATCTATCCCTTTAACTTGATAGTGTTCCCCCTTCTGTTTCTTTCGATACATTTCTCATCATAAAATCTTGATTATATAATTATCAACGTTTTTTATTTGTAATTTATGAAATAATATAATTCCGCTTACTTGTAAAATGTCATTAAATGTTACGTGTTCGTATAATAAGTACGACCAAGGATGCACAAGGCAAGCGTTCATTCTTGGTAAGACCAATGCATATGCTTGGTACAATTACTTATCACAACGATAATAAAACACTACCATACCTCCTTGTAACTCAAGCTTCTTCCTAACTGAAATTACAGAAATCTCGTGAGATACCAAGAGATAAGTATCCCGAGATAGTGAGAGGGGACTTCATGCTCATCTTCATCAAAACAAAGAGCACGTTACTTCCTCCAACACTCGGCTTTTCTAGGACACGGACATCCCGTGTCATTCTCTCATTCTGATTGAACTTCCCAGTACCATGATCACAGATTTACTCCATTGTGTCAATTTGTACCACTTCATACATATCATATGTCTTTCGTTTTGATATCGTGTGTTATTGCTTCCAAACTATTTCTACCCCCCCCCCCCCATCTATTTCTCTCCTTTTCTCTCCCCCCCCCCCTCTCTCTCTCTCTCTCTCTCTCTCTCTCTCTCTCTCTCCTTCTCTCCCTCTCTCTCATTCTCCCCCCTCTCTCTCTCTCTCTCTCTCTCTCTCCCTCCCTCTCACTCCTCTTCTCTCTCTCTATCTCTCTCTCTCTCTCTCTCTCCTTCTCTCCCTCTCTCTCACTCTCCCCCCTCTCTCTCTCTCTCTCTCTCTCTCTCTCTCTCTCCCTCCCTCTCACTCCTCTTCTCTCTCTCTCTCTCTCTCTCTCTCTCTCTATCCATCTCTCTCTCTTTTTCTCTCTCTCCCCTCCCCCCCCTCTCTCTCTCTCTCTCTCTCTCTCTCTTTCTCTCTCCCTCTCTCTCTATCTATGTATCTCTCTCTATCTCTCCCTCCCCATCCCCTCTCTCTCTGTCTCTTTCTCTCTATCTCTCTCTCTCTATTCTTTTATGCCCACTCTTCTCCCCTTCGACCTCTCCTAACATCAACCTATCCCCCCTTCGCCCCCCCCCCCCACACACACACACAACCACACACTCACACACAAACACACTCATGTACAGATGAAGTCCACGCCATCACCTGCTCCCCGCCAGACCCCATACCGTCGACGACCACCGAACCACCACTCACGAACCTGACTTCGTTCGTCACCGGAGCGTTCATCACATGGGGGTGCGAAAATGGCTTCGTGATCGAAGGACCAGCAGACGTGATCGTGACTGTCTGTGATGTCGACGGATCGTGGAAAGGAACGCCACCAACCTGCAAAGGTAAACGTACCTAGAAAGACTATAACTATATACTAAACAAAATCAGATTTTGATTGAAACAAAATAGTAATATATTGCCAGAACTGACGAGATCTTCAAGCCAATTGGATTGCTTGTAAAAACAAAGTAAGATAACAATAACAAAGTAACAAGGTAAATCCATGTCACAATCCTGGAAGCTGTCATGAACAATGCGATTTGGTTATTTGGTATTGTTGGTTAGTGATGTTAATTCAGATGGACGGTTTCATTTCCACTTTGCATGCAACGATCGAGAGAGCGAGAGAGGTACGATAATTGGGGTGGTGTGGGAAAGAAGGAAAGAGACTGAGAGACACAGAGAGAGAAAGATAGATAGAGCGACTGACAAACAGAGAGAGAGAGAGAGAGAGGAAAGAAAAGAGAGGTATGGAGAAAGAAAAATACAGAAAAGGAGAGAGCAGGAGAGAGGGGGATTGCAGCGTGAATGTGTACACTATATTTATGTCGTATACATGTAGTATCATAAACTTTCGGTAATGATATAGTCATGATAGTACTGTGAATTCACTTCGTTCTCTTCATATTCCTTCTGAAGCTCGTTCTTGCCCCTTTCCACCTGCCCCATCTTTCTCGTCCATCGCCCCTGCCCAACATCCATACCTGGTCGATAGCATGATCGAATACACATGTGATCAGGATCACGAGCTGATTGGCATTTCCTCGACTACATGTACGATTGACGGCACGTGGTCCAACGAACAACCCATTTGCAAGAGTATGTGGTGATGACTACCTGAATTAATTTTATGCCACGATTTTATAAACAATTTTCTATGTTCTTTACAATTTTACAGTTTTATAGGCCCGTATATTCACAACGACGGTTTAACTTAGACCGCGTACTAAACGTAGACTAAATCTTTTGGGGCGCAAAATAAATCATCTGATGCTATCATAAAATCTAGTTTTCATTACAGAATGACAACGGCGGGTGATTTGAATAATTCGCTGCAATTATTATGTAGATACACTTAATATACTACATTGATTCCGAGGAAAAATCGATGATATTGAATCAACAATAATCATGATAATGTTTCATGTTGTTTCATTTGGCTTCCCAAAAGATAAGTCCAGGTTTAGTACACGTATTAACTTAAATCAACGTTGTGAATACGGGCCATAGTCTTTCCCAACATGTAACACTTTGACAAACACATTGGAGAATACACTGTACTACTTCTACCACCACTGCTGCTACTACTACTACCATTACTCCTTCTACTATATTACTAATTCTACTTTTATTATTACATGTACTACTTATACTTATCTTACTATTACCGTTACTACTAACATTACTTATAATTTTACTTATCATACTGTACTATCACTACTAATAACATAATAACTCATACGTCCGCATAATACTGCAATAACTATACGTACTTATATTATGTCCAATGGCCCGCATCTAAACCTGTATACATGTACTAGTTACTGCGCAACTGAGGACTAAACGCGTAATCAGTCAGACCTCTGTCCAAAATACGGGCCAATGGTTTTAAGTGGCTAATATACTAACGCACTAGTACCATGTATATGAAATTGCTAGATACTAGTAGAAGTAGCAGCACCATACTGCTACCGCCACTACCACTCCTAATCCTACTCCTCCTACAACAAGAACTGCTACTACTACTGCTACTTCTAATATTTATAATACTAATATTAATATTAATATTAATATTACTACTACTACTGCTACTGTTACTACCACCAACACTATTACTACTACTATTAGTACTTCTATTGCTTAAACTACTGCTAGCACTGCTACTACTACTACTACTACTACTGATGCCACTGCTATTATTACAAATATTACTACTACTACTTCTGCTGCTACTAATAATGCTACTACTACTCTACTATTACTACTACAACTACATGTACTACTACTACTACTTCTGCTACTAATGCTACTACTACTACTACTACTACTACTACTACTGCTTCTACTACTAGTATTACTGCTGCTACTTCAACTACTACTACTACTAATAATAATAATAATAACTACTCCTATTGCTACTGCTGCTGCTACTACTACTACTACTACTACTACTACTACTACTACTACTACTACTACTGCTACTACTGCTGCTGCTGCTACTACTACTACTACTACTACTACTTCTACTACTACTACTACTACTATTACTTCTACTGCTACTACTAGTACTACTACTACTACTACTACAGTACTACTGAGGGTTTTCCTAATATGTGTATTATTACTTACGCTTCAAATACTACTATTTTTAGTATTTATACTTATACTACTACTTTTACCAATACTACTTATAGCGTTATTACCTTTAGGTATACTAATAATGATAATTATGATACATGTACAACGATTTCAATAATAGTATAACAACTGTTACTCATTGTGTAATAATTACATTTCAAAGTATTTGTATTCTTTTTGTCATTGATATTCAAAGTGTATCGTCTCTGAGCTTTACGTTACAACAATTAAAACAATTCCGACCGTTACGTGAAAGTAAAATCGTATTATAATGATACAGTTTGAAAACATCGCCATTACATATTCTCGTTATTTATTCACATTTAGGAGTGTGTAAGAGCGGGACCATTCCTTTTCGAAATCATACGTGCTTTAAGGGACGGGGACTGACTGGGAGTTCGAAGAAGAACTGGGACGCCGCAAACGCCCAATGCAAGAAGAAGAATGAGGTTTTTTCCGTAGTCCAGAACGACGCAGTGCAAGATTTTCTAGCAGCCGAGTTGTCTCAGTATGACAAGGACATGTGGGTCGGCGCGAAAGAGGGACGTGATTGGATCTGGGACTCAAGTAAGTCATGCTGTAGCCTGTTTTCCGGGCTGATATTTATACTCCAAAATTCAAGAAAAGAGGGCATGTTAGACCATGCGTTGGTCAACTCTTTTCTAGCTAAATTTTAACACCACAATCAAAGCGGATTTAATGTCAACATAATATATAAGTCATGTAAACGTCTGTGATATGGTTTTTATTACATTGTTGAGGATACTATTGCCTTCTCAACAAAAAAAACCTTTTAAGACCATTTTTAGAGTTTTATTTTTGTCATGCTTCATGTCAATGACATGTTACTGATGAGTTTCATACCACGAAAATGGAGCTTGTACTCGTATTATGAGTACTATATATGTGAATTGTTCCCGTTCATACAATATTTTTTTTCATAATCATGTGTTGATGTCTGCGAAAGGATCATCCTTACTCGGACTTCATTGTACTGTTTGTGACTAGCTGGACTTAATGACTCGTTTCGAATGCAAGCCAGAAACTACTAATATCACAAAATCGATCTGTTAATAATTGATTTCCTTTGGCATGTTTGGGGGGGTTTCTTCCATAATTATATAAGGTGGAAACTACATCGCGAGATTGTTCTTGGACCCAACATCGTCAGACGCAGGACAAGAAAGTTGCATTGCGCTGCAACCAGAAGATGACTCTTGGACTGCCTTGAATTGCAATTCATTACTTGGGTCTGTTTGTGAATTTAGTGAGTTTATTTCGTTATTATTTGTGGTTGGTTGCCCTCACAAAGGTCGTGCGCCTTGCAGGTCATACAACTGTGTAGCACGGAAATTGAAGAAAATCCGATTTAAGAACTCTCCTCGTAATATCAAAACTGGAAATTAGCTAAGTTTAAGTATATTAGGTTTAGATATCAAGTTGTGTTTTGTACGGGTCTTCCAAAACTCAATGGTACCTGATGAAGCCTAGAACACCGGACCGCAATATCGTATATGACGTCTTTCCGCCCTGCTGTGATGCATATATTTTTATGTGAGCTGTGCGTCGCTAATCGTATGAATATGAATATGAATATGTACTACCATGACTATGGTCGCTACCAAATGGGGTGTTCAAACGTAGATAATTATATTTGTTTACTTTCCACAGGCTACGACTGTGAAATTGTATAGGTTGTCATTAGGGTATAATTCTGATCCATGCAGAGTTTCATGACTTTACTAAAAGGTCCACACTACCTTAAAGATGGTTGCAGAGTGTTTAGTGAAGAGAGTCCAATCCCGTAGGATAACTGATTGTCTGTAGTACATGTATTAGATTGCTGTGACCTAATGCCGATCGGTCCCTTTCTCTCCCTGATTCCTCTGTCACATGTGTCGTCGGATATGTAACTTAGGCCTCTCTCTCTCCAACCCTCTCTCGCCATCATATCTTTTAGACTTCCAATTAATGCCTGTAACAGCCTTTTGTCAGACACAGAAAGAGTAACATTGCCCTCATCCACTACACTGTCCTCTCACCCTGAACAGATTCACCGTGCATCGAGACAACACTGAATGACGAAATGAGCATGTTACAGGACTACAGAGGGCGCTGTTACCAATTCCGATCTGACACAATGACTTGGCAAGATGGGAGGAACGCTTGCATCAATCAGGGGGGTTACCTGGCAGAGCCCACGGATGAAGATAGGAACCGATTTTTGTCAGACGAGGCATCTAAGCGTAGCCAGGATAATCTATGGTGGCTTGGAGGACGGGACAACAATAATAACACGAGGTCGTGGTTTTGGGTTGACAGTAAGTTTAAACTATTTGATTGTTTCAGAAAATTGCTTTGTGTCCCTTTTGCAGGTCAAAGAAAATTAAATTGTGTAAAAACATGGAAATTGAAGAAGATCCTGTATCAGAACTTCCACTCCAATAGTAAAACTGGAAACTAACTTTAAGTGAAATGATAGCAATCGCGAGATTTTGAGGAGGTTTGGGGCGGGCCATCCGAAACTTAATGATCGGTAACCTAGAGACCGGACACAGCCGTGCACTATGGTCCTCATCGGCCCACTCCACAGCGCATGCGTTCAATGGGAACAATGCCCGCATGACACACTGACAGGGACAATACGATAAGAAAATTAATGTAGATTCTGCTCGACAAGGATAGTTTTTCACTTTTTCTTCAAAAAATCGTGACGCTATGACTGTAAGATCTCACACACGTTATCGTTAGGGTATAGGCCCTATTGCTGATTCCTGCCGAATTTCAAGACTTTCAAATAGGACACCCTGTCTTTAATAGATATCTCACAATTAATCTTGACAGACACTCGAGTGGATTATTTCAATTGGGATGGAAATGTACCAAACGACGATGGAACCTGCATACTACTAAAAGATTCTACAAAGAACTACAAGTGGAACTCGCATGATTGCACTGAGAGGGAAGCTTTCTTGTGCCAAGTTGGTGAGTTGGAATAGTGTTAGTTGACCCATGCGCGCTTTAGCGATTTAAAGGGAGTATACTGTACTGGGAAGGCAAAAAGCCTTCAAAAAGTTGATCGTGAGCAATTTCCTTACCAATGGTCTTAAATTCATGCATTATCCATTTTAGAAACTTGCTGAAAGTTATTCGCCCCTAAATGATCCACATTTGGAGTAATTAATGATTATTAGTGAAATCCTCAAAATGTTCGGCCCGAACAGTTTGCGGATTTGTGATTTAATCACTAATTACTCCAAATATGGATCATTTGAGGGCAAATAACTTTCAGCAAGTTTCTAAAATGGACAATGCATGAATTTAAGACCATTGGTAAGGAGATTGCTCGCGATCACCTTTTTGAAGGCTTTTTGCCTTCCCAGTACAGTATACCCCCTTTAACGTGTTTACTTATATCCACGCATTCATCAGGAGTGTTGGTTTAATCAATAAATTACTTTCCAAACGTTTCAATACATAGACGCTCATGTGCATGTAACGTACGACTAATTCCAGATAGTATTAACAATGTTTGTTGGATTTCAATGGGTTCCAGAGAGGGTACTGTTTGCAAATGCAATGCAGTATAAGAGAACGGGGGGGGGGGGGGGGGGTATTTAATATTTACAATCCAGATTGATCTGCCACTTGTTGAACAAAGACAATTTCTGGAAGTTTAGGTTAAAGTTCAAGTGATGCACTATAATCACCCTTATTTTAGGAAAGTTCATGTATTTGGGAATCCACAATGTGATAACGTTAACTCTTGAAAAGTCATTGATGCAATTTTGCCCGAAGTAATACACACTGTAAGAGCTACACTCTTAGAGCAGCATTTTGTCTGACAAACAATGGGTTAAGACATGCGATTTATCGATTATGTGTGAGTATGTATATTACTCTTTCTGCGCAGGTTTCGAGGCATGCGGGGATCCTGGTCAACCAATCAACGGCGAGCGCGCGCCAACGGGCGTGGCTACATTCCTCTCTGGGGCCACAGTGGACTTCTCGTGCCACGCCGGTTACGCGCTGAACGGCCCCGCCACGATCACGTGTCAAACGAATGGCGAATGGGATGCCTCCCGGCCGTCTTGCCAAGGTTCGTATTGACCAATCAAATTGCAGGGACTCTCTTTCACGTTTGAATGGGCCAGTACGAAATTGTGTACACGAGGTGACTTTGCATAATTTGTTTAAACACGAGGGCAGGTGGTCAGCAATACCATGCGCACGTTCCAAACGAATTATGTCTAATGGGACGCTGCTAAGGCCGCCTTGCCAAGGTTAGTATTGGCAGTACTAGTACTTTCAAGTTCGTAATGTTTATGTCATATAAAAGAAAACAAATCATAAACAGAAATGGCAATATATGCATGTACTAACATGTTCTCCCTTCCTGGGTATTCTTCTATTTGCAATCAATCGCTGTGTCCCAGTTCTATATATTCCATCTTTGTCATGCGTGTTTTGTTTTCTATATTTCCAATCTTATTTCGAATAGTCATGATAGTGGCAGCAGTTTTCATATAATTGTAAAAATGCGTACGATTGTAGTCGTATCTAAAATAAATTTCGTTGATTATTGTAACCCTCTCATTATCAATAACATGACAATGTTCAATAACATGACAATGTGTAGTAAGTTTGAGACTTAAACCTTGCCTATATACTCGTTCACATCTGCAGCCGTGTCTTGTCCGGAACTACACCCCAATGTCACCTTCTCCTGCAACGCCACAATCACCTCGACAAAATATAGGGGCGTGGTTACATATCACTGTTGCCATGATTACATCCCCAATAACCCGCCCACAAGCACGTGCCGATCTGACGGGACATGGAGTGCACCAAATTTTACGTGTGAAGGTAAATAATTGGTGTCAGTTTAAAACAATAGAATTATAACTGTAAACATGTATCCAATCAAAATGGTGTGAAATTATGTGTTTGTGTGTGTGTGTGTGTGTGTGTGTGTGTGTGTGTGTGTGTGTGTGTTTGTGTGTTATTCATGTACATAATACGTGGACCCGTTTTCCCCAAAACTATTTTAGGACGGAAATAAGAGTAGGGTGTACGATAAGGGCGACACTTAGATACAGTTATGATCATAGTCAATAGCGGAAGTGGGCTTGCGATAACATAAGATATTGTACAAATGTGATGCAAGTGACTATGTACAGAGAAATTGTCCAATGGGCGCGTAGTACAATCATTCTCCTCTTGTATTGTGCCATCTCGTAGCAATACCCGCGTGTATCAGCAACCCCTGCTCTAATGGAGGAACGTGCGATGATACGGAGGGGGGCACTTACCTGTGCACCTGCCCACGTGGTTTCACAGGAGACAACTGCGAAGGTGAGTTTATAAAGGACAATGTGATCATCTCTGCAGCGTGGTCCTTTTCCCACGAAATATGCGGTCAGCTTTTGATAAGCTAGGGATGATTTTGTCTCACACAAGTTGATGTAGTCACCCATGCTGATAAAAGTAAAAGTTGTGTGAATGCTGTTACTCATATCAAACTGACAAGATTATGTTTAACTGCTGCAATGATATATTATTTAGTAAACCACTGGCGGGTGTTTCACCAAGCTGTTCGTAAGTTACGAACGACTTTACGAACGACTGGTGATCCCTTCTTGTGCTAAATCAGATTCTCATTGAACAAAGTGTGATATCGCAATAAGAACAAGAAGGGATTACCAGTCGTTCGTAAAGTCGTTCGTAACTTTCGAACATCTTGGTGAAACACCCCCAGGTGATGCAACATTACATGACGTGTTATAGTGAAATGCACTGCGCAAAATATATATGGAAAGCTCTTTAGTTAACGTTCTTAAGCCAGATATCATTTTATGCATTTCATGAGCGAGTTTGTATCAAGTTTACTTGTCGTAAAAAGTGCTGTTTTGTTTGTGTTTTCAAAGACGTCGCGACGACTTCTGCAATTGTGTCAACCGACCGATCAACCTCACACGAAGTGCCCTATACTATGTCAGGTACAAAGAACCATTTTATACGTGGGTATATCTCATTGGCCCGTAGACTAGTTGGTGACCTGGGGGGGGGGGGGTCATCAAGCTGTTCTTAAGCTAAGAACGACTTTACGCACGGCTGATGACCCTTTCTTGTGCTAAATCAAATTATCAATTATTTTGATTCCCATCAGCCAAAGTTCAAATCTGATGTTTATAAATCTAAACTCTTCTTATTAACAAGTGTCTGAAAAATTATAATTTGTCAAATTTGATTAGGATTGATAGAAATAAACTTTGTTAAAACAAAGTGGGGTATCTGATTAAGTACAAGAAACGGTAACCAATCGTGCGTAAAGTCGTTCTTAGCTTGTGAACATCTTGCCGAAACACCCCCTGGTGGAGATGAAGTCTCCGTGACGTATCCTTGAGACAAACCAGACTATTTTCACTCTCCACAAAAGGTCTCTGAGACGCCTTCGCGACGTCTACGCCAATCAGATAGACCCAGTACAATTGATGCCGTTAAGCTCTTTAAACTATGAATTTTTAAATATTATACTTAAGCAGCACAGCTAAAATTTCAAATTTTCCCCAGGACCAAAATCCAGTTGTAATTCGTAAATTGTGCTACAACATCTGGTTGGTCAACTTGTTTTTTAATAAGGAATTTGGAGAGATTAATGATTTCCGTTAACAAAAAATGTTAGACTAAATAATACAAAAAGATTGCTCTTTTCGAAGTGGTAGAATCTGGACCAATACGCCAGTAAACGTGCAATGATTGTGATTGAAAATAAGTACACATCGGATAATAGTACCAAGTGTTCATTCAATTCATTCTTGGATCCCACGTGTGCTGCCTAACAGCTGAGCATATTATGTATTAGGACGATTGTATTCCGTACGGAATACCTTCATGGATGCACTATCACACTCCTAGTGTTTAAAAGCTATCCTTTCCCATCAGAGACTTATATGAATATTCTTGAGCAGGGGGTAAACTCAGATTTGTTGGGAAGAACGCTTGCATTTGAATTTTAGATCTCACGGTCATCTCTGTCGTACTGTGTTTGACAGGTTCATCCACAACAGATGGGGGGCCCGCTGCCGCAGCACCCGTGGCAGGTTAGTGCAATTTGATGCT